>JANHGB010053395.1:0-13566 GCA_026283785.1 Coracopsis vasa
AAAAGGTGAGCTTCTGGGAGGGTAAGTGTAAAGACAGGCAGCTGTAACGAATGGCAGGACTTTGGACCAGAGAGGGGTGGATGCATGAGATGCTCACACACACAGTGGGTTACAGCTATTGAGACTTGCATTCATAAACAGGCTTCAACGTGGATTTCAGAGTTACTGTCCCCATTTGGTATCCACTTAATACCTGCCCTTCTCCTGACTGTGAGTGCAACACACTGAGTCTGACACTCACCTCACTGAGTCACCAGTCTGCAGGCATTACCAGCCGTGGGTTGAAACCGTATGCAGATCCAGGGGTCATTTCTACAAAGTGAGGACCTGGATGGACGGATTCATATTAAAGCAGCATTTGCATGTTGTAACTATCATCAGTGTTGGTACACATGTGCTACATGTACCATAGCTAAAGTAGGCTGTAACAGCAAGTGGCACCTGACATTCTCTGTCACATCAGTCATATTTTGCTTTTTCTGTGCATTTGGATTGATATATATATATTATAAATAACTGGGATGCTCTTTTTCAGTGAGGAAGCAATTTTTTGCAATACCTTTCCTAGCCTGGTCTATGTATGGTGCCCTTTTTTATCCGGGCTGATTAAGATTCATGTTTCTTTCCCCCAAAAGTGCTCTCTAAGGTTCCTATTTACACATGATATAAGATCAAAGGACTAATAATTAAGGCAGTAGTGTGATACTATTTTAGGTCTGCTGCCTGTTTATTTGAAACAGCTGCCTATGAATGTCGGCGACATGATGCAGGGGTTGCTGTGCTTAAAAACAGTGTTTACTGAGTGCTTGGTAAATAGTTGCACAACTTTCTGTGTAAATGCCAGACAGCACATTAGAGTTTCTCTTGGGTGGTTTCACTCAGGTACAAGCCTTCTCCCCAGTTTCTGTAACCGTATTGATCTTGTTTGCTTGCACAAACCTGTGCGGAGTGAGGCGAGAAGGAAATGTGCCATCAAGAAACGACTGAACTTGTGTTTAGCCTGGAGAGGTGAGGACTGAGAGGAGGTGTGGAGGCAGTCTTTGCAATCATGAAAGGCCACTGCAAGGGAGCTGGGAATAATCTCCTCCATCTCTACTGGGTACGAGAGGAGCAGTGGTCTTCAATCGCTGCCAGGAAGAATCGAGTTAGGCGTCAAGGAGAGACTTTGTAATGGTAATGATGGTGAGACAGCAGCCTGCAGAGGCTGTCAAATCTCCATTGCTGAGCATCTTCAAGAGCAGATTAGACCTAGCTTTGGCAGGAATGATATACTGTAACTAATCTAGCCTTAAATCAAGGAAATAGGCTGGATGACCTCTTGAAGTACTTCGTAGTTCATAAGTCTATTTATGCCGTTAATATTTGGAGGCAGAGCCTGATTAAACTGTGGCGTACACCAAGTGCTGAAGCAGCTGCTGTTTCTTCCATCCATAACTTGGTGAGAGAGGGCTTAGCAGAGCTCTGTGGGAAGCAGGTTGCTCTGAAGGAGGACGGTACCAACGTGCCCATGCCATGCATGTCTCAGCTTGGCTCTTCGGGGACGGACATAAAGTCAGCAGGGGCTGCTGGGCTTCCCTGAAGCAGTACCCACTGCCCTCCAGAAAATCCCTCTCCTATCACCTGCAGTGGGTCCAAATGCTTTTGCGGGACACTGGATACCTGGCCAGAGCACGGCCATCCTTTGTTTCCCATACTTCAAATGAAGAATTTATTTAAAAAACATTTTTTCCCCTCCCAAATGGCACACGCTTTCATTTCCAGGCGTTTCGTATTTGCGTTTGGTTCTCCAGATGTAAAACAGACCCATGGGGTCAGACGGCGCAGGTTTTCTATTTTTCACATCGCTGCACCCACAGAAGGATGGAATTCAGTATCACTCACATTATAAGGGGGAAAACCCTTCCTACTCATGTCATTTTCGAGAATGTAGACTTTTCTTGCAGTAATGCTAACAAAAAACCCACTCCTTTTCTGCTGCAAAGGGCTGCTGTAGGCCCAGGTAATGCTGTGGGCTGTGAATGAACATGCTTCCCCATAACACATTATTCTCTGTAAAACAGGGGAAAGCTGTGACAGGCAAAAGCAACCGGTAAAGACTGCGCGCTGTAAAATGGATTAGCAGGTGGATGACTTCTTGAAATGGAAAGGGCTTGCTTCTCACAGGGGCCTGGATTTACTTATCTACCACGCAAGCACTTGCATGGTAATAGCTAATCTGCATATGATAAATTAATAAAATAGATTTAGGTGTAGAAGAGGAAAAAAACCCCAACAACCCAGATATGTGGTGCTCTTTCATCTACCTGAAAACATTGATGGGGGATCTGTGAGGAAATCAGTAACATTTACTGGAAGAGGAGTTTATGCATGTGTGATGGATTTCTAGATTCTTTCTGTGGTGGCTGCAATTTAGCCATATGTCTCCTGAAATGAGAGCCTGTCCTATTTGCAGTGCTTTGCAGAGCTGGCTTTATATGCAGCCACCTTCCTCTCAATATAAGAATCCAAAGCTTACAGAGCTGTAAATAAAAATGCAACCTGTGTAAGCCAGTGTAGAAATTTCTCCTGAGTCCACAGATGATCAAAATGATATTGCTGGAGAGTATTATTTAAGCTCATTCCTGTCGGCAGTTAGTTACTCTAGTGCATGGTAGATGCAGTGTAAAAGAGTTTGGACAGATGTGCAGGCCGTGGCGTGGATGAGCTCAGTTGGATGGCAGGAGGGACCAGGGCAGCAGGGCAGACAGAGGAGGCTGGGGAAAAAGCCGTGCCCATTCCTATCTCTGTGTTTCCCAGCTTCCTGTAGGGAGAGATTTTGATACTGCAGTAACTGCTGTGCTACCAGAGCCGGCATCTCAGCTGGCTGACTTGTGCCAGTGCCGTTGCACTGATTACAGCAGTAACTAGAGCCTGGTGGAGGGCTATATCCCAGATTTTTCCTGATGCTCTGGTGGGGTTTGGAGTCTTTTTTCCTGGTCTTTGCTGCAACACGTGTCTGAGCTGCTGTCAGCATCACAGCTGCCTAGCTTGGATAGATCCATCTGTAACACTGCAGCCACAGCAGAGACGTTCCTATCACGGTGAGAGCCACACCACTGGCTAGCTGGCCATTTCTAATCAAGCAGCAAACATGACAGTAAACACATTCTGCCTTACTTCGCTCCAGCTCTCAGACCACTAAGAAAAAACCTCAAAATGCGGACCTTTCATCCACAGATCTCAAAAGATGTAGCATTAACGGTGTAAGCTTCACATCAGCTCTACATGGTGTTGGCTTCGTAGCAAAACAAAAGCACAAAGGAAAAAACCCTTCTTTTTGTGTTTGTGGGGTTTCCTCCTCAAAGTCATATCTCTGGCCAGTACCCCAGGCTGGCCTGTTGGCCCTGACCGAGGACAGCATTTTGTTGTCCTTGGCTGTGAAATTCTGCCTCTGGAGATTATAGTCTAGAAAGTAGAGCAGATAAAGGCAAATAAAGGATGGAGGAAAAAGTCCTAGCAATTAACTCTTGTTGTAAATATCTGTGTTTGGAAAAAGCTGTGCTTACCCAGTCAGGGAACTGACAAATCAGGTGAGCTATGGGCCCAAGGAAAACACAGCTCAATTTTTAATATCAAATACTCTAAGCAGTAATCACAGTGAGCAGCTTACCAGCAATTCAGTCTGGAATATGTTTGCGTTGCTTGTTAGATAATTTTGAGCTGTGGACATATTCATGGAGATTGTGATGTGTTTCAGGACAATTCACAAGCAGGCAAAAGGACTAAATTCAACAAATTGATTCTCCGCTGCAAATATGTCAACCAGAACTAGTGTCTTATGGTAAGGTATTGCACATTCTCATTTCTAACTCAAATAAACGTGCTGCTGTGCTATTGCATTGTTTATCATGAGAGATTTTGACTTCGTAAATATTGAATCATGAAACTGAGATTGCATTAAACTTTCTGTGTGTGGGAAAGAAAGAGAGTCCTGCATCACCTGGACCCCCTCCTCTACTGCTCTTCCAAGGTGCCATGCTGGTCCTTGGAAAGGGGACCAGAAGGAGAGCTTGTAATATTTGAAACTATGCCCTTTTCCACTTGGACTTTTTGTCATCGGGGTAGATGCTGACATTAATTTTGTGTCCCTTGCTGTAATGCTGCGGCACAATCAATTTTTCAAATTCAGAGTGTTTTGGAGAATTGGAGTGAGTGTTTTTTGCCCCGGATGCCCTCCGAGCCCTGCTGGACCACCATCAGCACCCAGGTGGTAAGAGATTCCAGTTATTAAACAAACACTTGCTCTGGGTTCATTTTCTCACAGGTCTGTAAGGAAAGATGTGTTTCACAGAAGCTGTTGCATGTGTGGTGGCTCTTTGCATTGTAGTTTGCCTAGCCCATGGCTACTTGTGCCATGCTGAAGCCAGTGGGTTTTCCTGCTTAGCAGTTTTGCCTTGAAGCTGTAAGAAGTAAGGTCATTTATTGGAGGGGAGCTGAGTTATATTTGCTGGAGCTGAGAGCTTGGGTTGAGGAAACTCAGTTGCTAGGCTCAAGCAGGTTTGGCCAAAAGTGTGAAGAACAGTTGTTACCAGCGATGTCCTTCCTCACACTGGGTAGAAATGAGCATTTAGAGCCTGAAGGGAGCAAAAGATGCAGCCGCTGAAGCCATATAATCGTGAACCTGAGAGAATCAGATCCCAAGCTCAGGAGCCAAAAGACATTTGTGTGTCCATGCCTTGTCCTTTCTTCTCCTATAAAGCCAATGGACAAAACTTAAAACACCCTCGGACAATTTCAGTTTCAAGGCAACCTAGTGTTGGACTGCTGTAGAACTCAATCTTACCTGAGGAACATTTTGTTCAGATCTGACACTGACAATAAGTGTCCCAGCTGGGTTATAATTACACATAAATGTGTACACTTCGATAATATTTGCATGTTTCTGTATGTACTGTTCACTGCATTTGAGGATCCCAAGGGCTTTAGTGTTGTGGAGAGGGATACACTAGCCAGATCTCACTCAAAGGTCAAGTTTAAGTCATGAAGGCCTGTGATTTTCACTTCTATTCCACTTGCTGTTCTCTTTTGGCAGCCCATGTGAAGGACCAGGCCTGCTGATATACTGTGGGCCTGCCCTCAGCCCCAGCGTTACTTTTGGAAACAGACTGCATCCCTTCAGAATCGTCGCTTAGTGTGGTTTTTGGGTTTTCTTGTTTTGTTTTGGGTTTTTTTTCCTTGTCTCTCCAAACGTACTAAAGTGTCATTAAGACAAATGGCAAACACTTCTCCTTTTCTCACATCTGTCAGAACTTCAAAATCTACTTTCATGACATTTCACAGAGCATTCTTTTACATGCCATTCAAAGGACATAGAATCCTAATGAGCCTTGCTTCTGTGATTTTCACCTGCTGCGTGCTGTTACCCCTGTATAATAAATCAACGAAAGGGACATGGGAAGGGGGGAACAAAACGTGATATAACATCTGTGGGGTGGGACGAAAGGGAAAGAGAATTAGGTACCCACACAGGATTTTGAGACACTCTTAGAATGAAGTATCTATGTGTTACTACCAAGAGGATGTGCTCCTGAGCACCTGAGCAGAGTGGTTCCTCAACCTGCACCCCACCAGCAAGGAGGCTGAGCTCCCTGAGAGTAAAGAAATTGGAGTCACCTAAGGAAAACTCTGGAAGACCTGGGAGTAGCTTTGCATTTCCAGTGTCAGTAGTGTCAGGAACTGAAAGGAAGTTTCATTTTTGGCCATTTAATTTTAAAAGTAATTTGTTGTTCCTGCAATTGCATATTTGGCCTGCAGATGTTAATTGATGTGCTTGATTTTAGGTGCTGTAAATGTACTATCTATCTGCTATATAATAGTTTATAATGGGAGAATACTACTTTTTCTCATCAAAATACAGAAGGAAAAATGCACCAAAAATTGCTTAAGTTCCTCTTTTATGGAGGGAAAAGTGGACAGCCATTTCTCTTAATTCAAGGCTGGGAAGCTAGTGGTGTTGGTAGCTCAGATTCTTCCCTGTTTATCACTACAATACAAATAGCAGCCACCTCCTCTCCATCCTCTGGGTAAGGGAAGAACATCTTCAAATGGACTGGCTGGCCTCTAATAGTTTGTATAATAGCAATGTAGTTAACAAGATGCTGGGCAAGTCTCCATTAGTTTGTTAAAGGTCATCCATGAGTAAAAGACCTACTTGCAATGTGGGAGATGCTGAGGAACAGCTCTGCTAGCAGCAGGCTGTAAGCTCCCAGTAATTATGTAGGGCCTCTTCAGCCAGGAAAATGTACTTTGCAGGATACCAACAGCTATAGTTGTAGATGGCTGGTTTTCCATTTTCAGGATACAAACAATTCCTGGATATAGCCTGTACTGATAATTTTGTAGAAAATGTGGAACTTGGGGCTGGTACTACAGAAATAAACAGAAATAAAACAAATAAAATGATAATGTATATATATAGGTGTATATATATGTAGTGCTGCACATACATACAGACAGACATTTTTTTAGTCCTATAGTGCCTCATGTCTATCTGAGCACTGCAATATGCTGGATAGCAGCATGGCAGACACCATTTATGCTCCTTCAGAGCAGGGAAGAGACCATCACCTCCAGGTGGCTTCCAGCCTTGTGGGAGTGCTGGTGCCCCACTGCTCCTGCCCGAATCACCAGAGCCCTTGTAAGTGGCCTCACAGGTCTGAATTACATGAGACCCGCAGCCTCCTTCCTGCCTGAGATGTGATGCACGCACCAAATTACCTTTCGCTGTCTCCCCTGAAGTCAAAGTTCAGCCTTCTCCAGCAGCATCAGCCAGCAGGAAGCCTAGATAATAGTTTGACATGGTAGGAGTCAGCACAGAGAAATACGCTCCTGCCTCGACATGGAGCCTTGTACAGGTTTTTTAATATATTTTCAGAAAGTTCCCAAATGAAGCAGATATGGCAGAAACTGATGAAAATTTCATTTCACTTGCAGCAGGGGAAAGGGAAGAGGAAGATGAGTTAATGTGCTTCAGAGAAGAAGATCCTCCAGAAGGAATGTTTACAAGTAGTCACCTGCCCTACTTTTACCTTTCATGTTTGATGCCATCTTTTACTAAATTGCCAAGATTTTTATTCACATCAATAGGATCTTTGGAGTGCTCACTTCAGGAAATCAGTGTGTATTTGGGGGGCCTAAATCTGAACTAAGAATAGTTTTGTGGGTTTTCATACCACTGGCTAAATGTAAATTTTAATGCAACATTCAATCATTATTGCCGAATCAAAGAGAGGTCTCAGTTACCGCTGGCATCCTATTTAACAGAAAAATAAAGATCTCTTCTGTTGCAGACATACATTACTATGTGAATGGATGATGGGATGATGCTGTCTCGATCACTGTGTCTCACATTCGTGTTGATTAGCTGCCCTATTTTAGGGCTGTTTGCATTAAGCAACAGACTAGTAAAATCATAGAATCATAGAAACATAGAATAGTTCGGGTTGGAAAGGACCTTGAGATCATCTAGTTCCAACCCCCCTGCCATGGGCAGGGACAGCTCACACTAAATCATTAGTGTGAAAATAACAGTTGGTCTTTCCCTTAAGAATTAAACATGTAAAACACATGATTAAAATGACTGGGGCTCATAGAAACAGGAAAAAATGCATGAACTAGGTGAAACAACATGGTTTGAGGCAGGTGAGCTTCACTGGGGATAAGTGACAGGGCTGAAGTGCACAAGTGAAAATAATCAGAACTGCTGTGTAAAGTGGCGCAGATATATTCCGAATGTCACATTACACTGCACAATGCTATGCGTGCTCCTAAAAGGCTCTTTAATTATAGTAGCTCAAGCCTTAAAGTCGCAAAACTCAAGTGCATTAGAGGTGGCACCATTTAAGCAACAAAAATTATGTTGCTGAAGATGCAGCACAAATGGGAAGTTCATCTCCCAGATAATTAGCAAGATAATTAGCAAGACTTACCTGTGATATTTAATTACCTATGTGTCTATTTAAGGCTAACAGTGGGATGGTTTAAAGGAGTGGGGGTGGTCTAAAAACTTTTATTAAAACTATTATCCTTCTAAAATATTTCTTTCCACTTTATCTTTCCTTTCTAATGCTTGTATAGTGAATTGCTTTGGTTGTTGTTTGTTTTTTGCATATGAGCCACTTACATGTTGTCCTGCTTTTGCCTGGGATAGAGGTAAATTTCTTCCTAGCAGATGGTACAGTGCTGGGGTTTGGATTTGGAATAATGTTGATAACACATGAATGTTTTAGTTGTGCTAGTAGTGCTTACTCTGAATCAACCCAGAATGGATCAATCGCTGCTCGGTTTGGGCTTGGTATCGGTCAGTGGGTGGTGAGCAATTGTATTGTGCATCACTTGTGTTTATTGGGTTTTGGTTGGTTTGTTTTCCTTTCCTTTTTTTATATTTTTCTCCTTATTTTCCCCTTATTTTTATTTTTATTATTATTTATTATTACATTGCACTTTAATTATTAAACTATACTTATCTCAACCTGCATGTTTTACATTCCTTTGGTTCTCCTCCCCATCTCACCTGGGGAATGGGAAATGTGGGTGGTGAGTGAGTGGCTGCGTGGTACTTCATTTCTGGCTGGGTTTAAACCATGATGCCTGCTCTTCCCATGCTGTGGTGAAGGGTGACAACCTGTTATGGAAATCTATTCCTATTTATCAGCTCTTCTCAAGGATCTGCAAATAAGGGATATACCAGCTAACTGATGCCCAAGTTCAACAGTCCCAGGGGAGCTGAAGCACCTTGCATAGGGACAGGAGCCAGGAAGGCGCCATGTCAGCAGTCCATTGCAATTTGGCAGGCAAAAATGACTTTGGCAATTTTGTTCCTCTCCTTCCCGTTGCCTGTCAGAAAAGGGACCCATTCCCTCAGGCATCATTAGAAACATCCCACAGTTGGATATGGATAAATAAGGGAAGTGCAAGCCAAAACTTAGTTCCTGAATTAAATGAGAAATCTCTGCCTGTGGTGGCTTGAGTGTCCTGGAGAGTGCAACCTGCGCCTTTGCTGGCTTTGTAAACTGGGGGCCTAGCTATTTAAGCTAAAAATACTTCTTTCCTTGAGACCTTTTCTCCAACAGGTTTTTTTTCAGGAGTTGGCACTGAAAAACATAAATAAAAACACAACAAAATGGGGCTGAGTTTCAAGCGGGAAAACTGAAAAGCCCTCTTAAACTATGGCCACGCAGTCACATGCTCTCCCGGGATCCTTCCCCTGCAAAGTGTGCTGCCAGCTTTACTATAGATGATTTCTTTCTGTTAGATGGTACCAATGCATTCACTAGTAGACCTCTGAAGATTGATTTTAGATCTGATATCACCTCAGTTGGCACTTTTCTGTCGTAGCCTCCTACACTTTTCCTGTGGCAGGTATTCCCAAGGGAATTGGGTTTTAAGGATGGAAGGGTTTCACTGTCCTGCCAAAAGTGCTTCGGTACTTCCCAGGCAGGTTCTTCAGGATTCATCTGGCCAGGCTGCGCTTCCAGGACACCTCCTTGGTTGTTCTGCAATTCCCTTCCTCTCATCATCCTCTGTAAATGCCAACTCAACTCACCTCCATGCTGCTGAGCTCTGAGAGTTCATTGCCATTTTGGGGAATAGCCAAATTACTGTTGTCTTCAGCAAAGCTCATCACCTGTTTGTGAAAGTTCAAGGGCTGGGTATGTGGGTTTAGAGTCATGTTGTCTTTGCAAAACACGTTTTGCAGTTATGAACAAATTAATAAATATCACATGTGATGATTTGGCAAGCGAAAAGAGATGAGTTCCTGAAATAAACTATTAGCAACTAAAATCTGTGACCAGCTCAAATATTAATTGAGAGGAAAGCATGAATGAAAAATTGAAAGGATATTAGCTCTAAACTAAAACGCTTTCTTGGCAAACCCACATGAAAAGATTTTTAAAAAATATTTTTATGTTAGTTGGCAAAGTATTGGAAATGAATCATTTATTCCTAAACAAAAACAAGGTACTGAAAAGTATGTGAAATGTGAAGAAAGAATCACATTTTAGTATCACAGTGCCCTACCACATTCCCGACAGAGGATGTGTTTGTCAAAGGCCTCTAGACTTATGTTCTAAAGAACAGCTGGATGTACGAGCCATAATTTACTATTAATGAGCAAGAATGTGGTATTTCAAGTATATTATGTTACATGGAGGAAGATGTTTTGAAAACTGCATTGTAGCTGCTTGAAATTAAATGGATATTCCTCTGCCACCGCTCAAAACATAGAGCAACGGAACCGCTTGCTCCTGTTTTCCTTTACAGTGATACCCACTTCTTTGTAGCTTCTGATACTTAGGTGAAGCACTTCTTGCATAGAGAGGGAAAAACCAAACTCTTTCCTGAATGTGTGCTTTTGTAAAGCATTGGCTTTGCTTGTCACTCAGTGACTGGTGTTAAAAACTCAGGCGAACCCTTTTGGACGATCAGCATCCCACGATAGAATAGAGATAGAATGTCTATGTGTCTGCACGAGATCAGGATGTATCTGCATGAGTGGCTCTGTGATCAATGCATGCTACCTTTTAAAAAATATTTTATTTTATTTTATTTTATCTTATTTTATTTTATTTTGCTGTAAACATTCTCTGCATTCACACTTGGAGTATTGTGCAGCAGAGTAACACACAAGAAATGGCTTCTGTCCTGGAAAACCAACAGCTCATTTCAGTTGAGAAACCTGCAGCCATGCATAAGTGCTTATGCTCCCTCGGTCTCTCTCACTTTCCCCTTTTTGTTTTCAATATCTTTCTGCTCTTACAGTGCCAAAGGAAAAATTCAGTCAGAGCTGAGCCTCTGTACAAAATACAAGAGGTTTGCTGGAGTCCCCTGCTGTGCAGGGAAGAAGCATCAGCTGATTGATCCACCATGTCATTTTACCTGCTCCCAAGATTTCACAACCTTAAATGTCTCTGTCTGTAAAGATCCTAAAGCAGGTGTAAATATGATTGAGGTTTTGCACTGGAAGAGAAAATCAAATGTAAGTGTTAAGGGAAAGAAGCACGTGTGTGGAAGAAGCAGCAGCTGAATTCATAGGTGTCATATCTGGATCCAAGAACATACTTGCATTTTACAGTTTTGGAGACCTAGGAGTAAGAGGCATTGAAAGTCTTCCCCTCTCCTTCCAATGAGTCTCAATTTACCATGTTTATATCCTTTTTGATTGGAAAATGCTTGCTGCTGTGCACGTTGCACATGCCACGCTGCATCCTTGCAACCACAGCCCTTTGTGCTTGGTGTTTGCAGATGTATGGCTTTTTCCATCATACATCACAGCTGTGACAGCAGACTGATGATCTACAACTCCGAGCACTGTAGCTCTGATGATGTGGCTGTGGCTGTAGTAATAATGTGGGCCTACTCCAGGGACAGCAATGCTGCATGGGGTTTTTTAAAGGTGAAGCAAAAGGCTTAAATCCCTGTTTGTTTCCTATCTGCCTCCATCCCCAGAGCTGCTTCAAGTTCCAGATCAATGAAAAAATTAATCCATTTCTGTGGAAATATCATAGCTGGTGTGGGAGAACTCACTGATTTCGATGCTGGACAGGCTATCACATAATAAAGCTTTGTAAATACAGAACTGGGGAGAAATGCAAAAGGAAATCTGACTTTTGGATCTCTTACCATAACAGATAAATATTGTTGTATCAGAAACAGAACAAACTAGTCTTCTCTGTATCTGCAGTTTGATCAACTCTTGCAGTTTTTCCATAGGCTTATATCTTTAGCCTTCATTAAAACTCCAGCTCCTGGAGGGAAGTGAGTTTATTACATACATCAGAGCTTTCCTAAGTAAATAAACATTACCACCTTTGAAAGGAAATGTAAACTCTTCAAATAGTGACATCTGTCACCCACTGAAGCTCAGAAATAAAAAGGTCAAGGAAAGAACTCACGTTTTGTTTTCATCATATTACCTTGGTTTTAAACCACCCCACTGATTTAAGTTTGAGTCATGATGCTTGGTTATTTGGGGTTAGCAACAGCACTGAATTTAGATCCTTACCGAGCAGTCACTCTCTGTCTCGCTGCAGTTCTGCAGCTGGTAGTGCCAAGCCAGAACCCAAAGTCCTTTCTCTCCATCTCCCAAATGCATTAGCCAGAAATATACTGCCTGCTTTTCATGGGCAGGATGGCCCCAGTTCTGGGGCTGCCTGTTTGTATACAGACCCCAGCGCCACTGCTGTCCCTGCCAGCCAGGTTACACTTGCAGCCACGGGAAACTGCCTTCCTCTGAAGCCCAGATATGTGAAAGGAGAAGACAATGTATTGACTCCAGCAAGATTTGACTCAAGCCCAAGCCTCATGCATCGCACAAAAGCTGAGAACACTGCCTGTGCACACTGATCTAAATAGTGCAATGTGCTTTTCTTGTGGGTTTGTTCTGGGCTTTTTTAAATTTAAATATTTTGTATTTAAAGCATATATTTCAGCTAGGGACAAATGGTTCTAAAAGGTGAACTCAAAAGTATCTGAATTAGTGAAAGTAAAGTAATTCCATTTTTTCTCTGGGAAATGAAAGAAAAGTCTGCACTGGCAGACATATCTGCTAGTGTCAATTAAGCTGTTTAACAGCTGTTTGCAGAGGACCTTACACATATATGGCACTGAAAAGGAAAAAGCATCACAAGTGACCTGACCCCCAGCTCTGGCTGAAGGAGACAGGAGCTCCTCACATGAACCATGTACAACCTCCTTCCTTTGTGAAGCTGCTGTCCTAATATTGTAGTAATATTATAGAAAAGGTAAAGGATGGGCTTTATTTGCTCACATAAAGCAAACTGCATCTTATGGTAGCTTACTGCAATAAAAAGGGCGTAATCACCAAACACTATCGCATTGCTAGGTTGCATATAGTCAAGATGAAACACACTGTGTTGAGAGGGGTCAGCTTTCTTCCAATTCAGCTGTTTTGAAGCTCCAAGCCTGCTTCCCTGTTGCCCGCAGCTGGTGGAGATCAAGCTTTGCCCAAATGTCCACACACCCTCAGAGAATAACCTGGGATTTTTGCCTACTGGAGTTAAAGCCTGTTACTTCCCATTCTGTCCTCACTGACTAATGAGAATTGGTCCCAATCTTCTTAATAATGTCCCTTAACATGCCTGTAGGTAGTTACATGTCCCTTCAGCCCTCTCTTCTCCAGTCTGAACATGCCTTTCTCTCACAGATCTTATTTTCCAAATCCTTTATCACCTTTGTTGCTTTTCTGTGAGCTTTTCCCAATTAATCTTTAACGAAAATGTGCCCAGCACCAAACGCACTGTGCCATTGCCTCTGTGCTGAAAGAGAGCAGCATAATTAGCATAATTATCTCGCCTGGTTTTCCCACAGCTCTGCTATTAACTGTTGTATTGCTGGGGCACCTTGTCCTGCTGGCAGCATGCAAATCCAGGCTTCTCCTGAGCACATGTTGATGCTCCATCCCTGACACTGTTCAAGGCCAGGTTGGAAGGGGCTTTGAGCAACCTGGTCTAGTGTGAGGTGTCCCTGCCCATGGCAGGGGGGTTGGAACTACATGATCTTAAGGTC
>JANHGB010053399.1:0-21108 GCA_026283785.1 Coracopsis vasa
CAGTGCCCGAGGCCAGACTGGGCTGAGGCCACTGTCCCCTCTCTGCTGCCATCATAGCTCTCAGGCTGGAGAAAGCGGTGGTGAGCAACTGTGTTGTGCATTGCTTACTTTTCTTGAATTTTATTCCTCTCTCTTTTCCCTATTATTATTATTATAATATTTTACTAAATTTCAATTATTAAACTGTTCTAATCTCAACTCGTGGGTTTTACCTTTTTTTACCAGGGCAGAGGGGAGGGCAAGTGAATCCTGATATCCTATGTGATATGATACCCCACTCTCCTCAGTGTCTTTAAAAGTAAGTCCAGCCCTTCATCTAGAACAGCAACACAATAAAATGTTCTAATTTAATTGTTTGGGTTTTTTTTTATGTGGGATACTACAGAGTGAAGCTGAGGTTTGTCATCCTAATCCTGAACTTCTGTGTTGTGACTTGGCTACTTTGAATGGCTTATAACCTCTATTGCAGAACGTCTTAGTGTGTGTATGGCTGGTAACACCTGAGAGGGTGCCAGTTTGTAGGTAAATCAGAGAAGATATCCATAGATGATTTACTCTAGTCTATTGAAAATATTGTTGTTCTGTCCATTTGCAGAGCTGATACTGCAACTGGGACTTACTGCCACTTTTTGCCACTGCACAAATAGGGGTTAAATAGAATCAATTGTGTTGGCTCTGTAATGCATTCTTTGAAATGTAAATAAGAAGTGACTTAGAAAGTTTGACCATTTGCTTTTTTCCCCTCAGCATACTTAAAATTTGTGTTCGGATGCAAAACCCTTCTGTTGGCAGTTACTTCTGCAGTTTGTGTATTCCCTTCCCACCAGGTTTTGTTCTGAAAGCAATAGAAATTACTGAATGGTTCCTTTTGCCTTTTTATTTACCAAGTGCCAGCAGTGTTGTGCATTGAGCTTGGGGGAAATGTTGTGTGTGGGGGGGAAATCACATGCCTCTAAATCTTTCTTCTCATTTAGGGTGTAAAAATCCTTTTCAAAAGGATTCCCGTTCCAGTCTGGCAGGGATGCTCTAAGAAGAGATACCCAGCCCTTGTGGTTTCTGGCTAGAGACTTGTGCTGTGCAAAAAGAAAGAGATTGGCTTGGAAGACAGGCAAACAAGTGCAGTCCTGGTCTCCATTGCATTTTAATTTTAAACTGAAATTACCCCTTGAACACAGTAGCTCTGTTGAAGAGTTGAAGTGGGCATAGACTTTCAAATCAATTCCTTTGAAAGACATTTTCTCTTTCCTTGAAGGAAGGGCATTTGAACTATAGCTTATTCCTTCCATGTATTTAAATGATAACAAAGCTTCCAGTTGCAGAGTGACATCTGAGAAATGCTACTTTTACTTGAATTGGATTTAAACAAGCCCTTTAAGCACAGGATTGAGAATAAGGGAACGCAAGGGATGCTACTTAAAGGTGTGTTTAAAAGAAAACAACTCCAGACTTGTGGAGACCTGCACTGGAGAACTTCTGCTTATCTTGAATTTACCGCAGTGTCTCCGGGCATGCTTCAGTGCATATTTTTTAATGAGTAGCAGGGTGGGGCTCAGCTGGGTGGCTGTGCTAATGTGTGAGTGAGGAGGAGTATAACCTTGGGTAGGCTTTGTAATGTTGTGAGGATCTTACAACATCTGTCACTGTAATAGTGTAAGAATTAAAACAGAAGAATTACTGCCTTGGGTAGATAAGCAGCTACCTTAATGTTCACTTACTGGTGTTTGAACTAGACTTGTATCATTTAGAAAGAAAAATGATGTTTTAAATTGTGCAAAACATTTAGGAAGACACATGTAAACACTGATGAGAATTAAAAAGCTCTTATGTTTCCTGAACATGGTCTGTCTGTAAAAATGTCTCCTGATAAAATCTTGAGGCCTGCGTCTTTTCTCTGATACACCTTGGAAACGTGTTTTTCTTCATCTGATAATTGCTTGCTTATTATCTTCTTGCTGTTTGCTCTTACAAGTTGGTAAAATAAAAAAAGGAAAAATGAATTTGAGTAGCGTTCGCTCCCTGGGGGGAAATTAAGCCATTGATAGCGTGTTTAAAGTGGGCTTCTCTTTGTACTGTGCGTTTGTGTCCTCTATGTGGGGAGCCTGTAGTTGTTTCTGCATCATTTGTTTTGTCTTTCTGGTTGCTTTTAATATTAATTGAAGTCTCTCCCAAGACACAGTTCTGTTAATCTTCCTTTTGTCATTTCTCTCCTCCCACCACCCCCGATATCCCCAACAAAAATGCTGTCCTGTGCCTGAGAAGAGGTTTAAAAGTAGCATTGTTTTTTGGGTTTTGGATTATCCTTTTTTTTAGTGTTGGCAGTCCATTTATTCACCTGATTTTTACCACCAGTATTAGTGTATCGCTTTCTTTGCTTAACTTCTGATATTTCGTATGTGCTGTAATTGTTATAAGGATGCAAATAGTTTCCTGGAGTGATGGGTATAGGTGTCTTATCAGTTCCAATTATGCAAAATGTTTCCAATTAGCTGTAATACCCTTTTCTGCCTTCCCCAGACAAACACAACCAAGCAGGGTCTCTCCTGGGGTGCCAGTGTGCTGCACAGGGCAGGCTTTCCCCTTCTACATTGTGTCCTGTCCCAAGAATGTTAGGATTAGAAAGCACGCTCTGCTACCCCTTGTATTTTAAAAAAACTATAGCGATCTTACTGCAAATCTTTAGGGAAATGTTGTAATTATCACTGCTGGCAACTTAAAGGAGGAGACAAGTAGCTTCATCTTGAGATTCTCACAATTTTATCAGAAGCAATGGAAGCAAATCATTGTCCTGGACTGCAAAGCTCTTTCTTGAGCTTACTCCCTTACTATGTAAAGTCATAGCAGGTAGCAAAGTGCTTTGTCCAGTACTGGTAACTATTGAAGTGGGATGCTTTGTTAGATGGATTGACAGCTTACTGTGAAACAGCAATTTCTGTGGTGCTGCACGAGGCAGAGAACAGTTGCCACAAACTGAGCAAAATGTCCCTGTAAGCTCTGGGGTGGTTCTGGCTCTGTGGCTACCACCATGTGCAGTGACAGAGGAGAACAAGGAGAAAGCAGAGGAGTTTCCTGACAGAAACAGCTGTTGTATGGAGGCTTCAATGGAAAAGTCTGAAGTCCTGTGGATGTGGATTGTGTTTGCTTAGGTAACACAAAGAAGAGGCCTTCTGCTTGCTATGGAGAAGATTCCCCTTTGCAAAACAGTGCTGACTCTGGTTTGCCAATATACACACTGAATTAGCAGCAGCAGGATGAAATAACTCTGAGTTTAAATAGCTTGCTTCCTCAAAGGAAATATTTTGATGCCCTCTAAATGCTACCTCTGTAGTTGGAGCTTACTCTTTTCCCTGTTCTGCCTTAAACTGACCTTGCTGCTTGGTTTAGGCCTTATTTTGGCCCATTTTTCATACTTCCACTGCTATTTTCACAGCTGCGTGACGGAGTCCAACAGGGAACCTAGGAAGGTTGAGAATAACCTTTTCCAGCACATTGTCATTTGGTTGCACAGTTGTACCAGAGCATCTGATATTAGTGGGTGTGAGAACAGGCTCTCAAATCAGTGCTTGAGTCCAAAGGGAGGTTTTATGAAAACTAATTTGATGCCTCTACATCTGTGTTACTCATCAATCCAGAAGAAGTGATGTGGGCCCAGTTTCTACAGCTATTTAAGCACTCTGATAGGCAGGCAGCCTTTCTTGTGGAGTGGGCTATTGGACTGCTGGGCTTATTCTCACAGCATGCATGCAGAAGCCTGAATGGGGGCATGGTTTTAATGGTAAAAGATGGCATTTCCGAAAGCTCCTGGAATGGGTATCCTGCTGGTGACTACCTGCAATCCTGACAAAGAGCAGAACTGCTTAGGTTATACAAGTGTCAGTTTGGGCAAGTGTGGTAAGGGCCACAGGCTGGCAGTGCAGCACAGGTGATCAGCTTGTCAGGTTGCATTTGCAGTGATGGCTTTATCACTGTGACAGTGTTGATAGTTTCTGGAGCTCTTATTTCAGCATAAATTTTCTTGTAGGACTTGCTCATGCACAACCTGAAGAATAAAGGAAAAGAAAGAAAAAAAATATATATACATTGTAGAAGTTGATATTTGATGGAGGGAAGGAGAAAGAAAGTGGGGGAGAAAGCACTGAAAGAAGACGACTTAAATTACCTTTCAGGATGATTCTGCCATGCATTTATCTTGTTCTTCAGATGAGTGGATGACAGGAAAGTCTGTGGTGATATGCATGTATAAACTTTGTTCAATCGCTTCAGTTCTTTTCTGGGTAGAAGATTTTCTTTCTACTTTGTACATCAGTTGCCATACCAAATGTAATCTGCACCCTGGGGGCTGTGGACAAAGGGAAGTGTCCACAAGGGAACATACGGAAGCTTGGACCTGTTGCTTAGCTGGTCATGTGCAGAGCATCTTTGGTACAGATAAGATCTGTGATCACAAGTGTCTTGGAAAGGCTCATCAGATCCAGCAGAAGACATTCCTGTAAGGACACTTGGAGGGGATAGTGAGCAGCCATCCTGTCCAAGAGTACTTTGATCAAGGTGTTGCCTGTTTCAAAGGTCCCAGTACAGCTCCATAGCAAAATGTTGCTGCAGTCGCTTGGTTAACACCACGTTGCAGTGAGTTTTTATGTTACTTTGTTTTCTAACATTTCTTATTTCAAGCATTACATTTTTAAACTAAAATAACTATTTTTATTCCTATTCAGAATAATTAAAAGTATTCTAAAATATCTCACAAACATTTTAACATTTGCCCTGGAGTACACTGAACTAGCCAGCTTGTATCCAGGGTAGGGAAGGCTTTTCGCCGTGAATGCATCATTACAGAGTTTGTAAAGAAGGGAAGACTAGAGGCACACGTGCAACTGGAGCGTTGGCGGGAGGTTAGGTGCTGTTGAGAAAAAGACCAAAGCTTGAACATGTTCAATCTGTTTAACTAATAATCAAGACATTTACTGTGTTCATATCAAGGGTATAGTGATTTCAACTCAAGTGAGTTGTGTTGGCTTTACCAGCGTCTCGTTGTCAGCTGAGCTGTGGGGTAATGCTTTTAGTCATTTCTCATCATGAGATAGACATATGTTGAAGGGGGGTGATTTGATATTTCAGTTAAATCAGTCTAACAGGTAGTTGCTGCCAGAGAAGTAATCTCCTCCTCTCTACCTCCTCCCTTACCTGCAAGGAGCTGGTTCAGAGTACTAAACCACAAGAAACTAGTTTGTTGATCAAATAGGTTTTATATGCTTTTTAGTTCTAATGCTGAGTAGTACTCTAAATACTGAATTAACTTTCTGAGCTGGTTCACTGTGGACTTGGATGAGCAGCAGTGAAGGGGCAAGGGAAGGGGCATCCGGTGTGTGTCTGAGAGAGGGCATAAAGGGCAGTTGGAACTGCAGCTGAAATGCCACATCTCTCCATCTTCATGCAATTTTTGTGGGAAGAAAAGACTTTAGCTAATAATATAAGATTTATAAAGTCTTTATCACCACTCCTTTAACTGGCTGTAATTACTCAGTTCTGTTTTAATTCCTATCTTGTGGTTTAGGTTATGTCAGATGTTCTGAAGGTTTTTGTGCAGTTTTAATGAGGAGGTAATTACTGTTGCTTAGTAAAATTCTGGAAACAAAACTATTAAAACTGGAGGCTCAATAAAAGGAGCATAAACAGTCATTTTATTTGAAGTTTTATCTCCTTACAGAAATAATTTTTTTCTTGATTAAAATATTCACAAGATTGAATGTCTTGATAAATATGGATGCACATTTAGAAGATTGGAAAGTTTCCTCTTATTTCTCTTTCCATGCCATGAAGTATGACCATTCAGGAGGTGGGGCAGGGAAAGTTCAGACCTCTTTTTCATAAGAGGCTGGAGTATCTCAGCGTTACTTAACCTCAAATGTGTAAACTGTGATATAGGGTTTTTTTTGTGCAACCATAATTGCTGCTGTCTTGTCTCCCTTAAATGAAAGCCAGAACTCAAGGCAGAAGACCAGCAGCTTGAGGAATGCACAGGTGTGTTGTGTAACCAAGAACCCATCCCACTGTGATCCTGGTAGTTCCACAACACCGTAGTATCTCTGTTTGCATTGCCACCTACTTGCCTAAACTGAGCATACATGACCATTATGTCTGGACAGGTCCTCGTATGCACTGACTGAGTAACTTAACACTGTTATTCTCCATTCTTTATCTTGGGGTCTGGTAATGGTCAGTGTGAAATTTCATCTGAAGTCTTAGCTCTGGTTGACCATCTTTTCTTCACCCTTAAGTGCACGGCAGTATTTCTGGTCTAGCTTATTGGGAAACTTCTGCAAAAGCATGTAGTGAATCTTTCCTTCTTGAAAGGGGTAAGAATTTAAAGGTTGCTCTTAACAAGGGAAGGCAGGTATTTAGAGTGCTGTCACTGTACAATGTCTCCTGGCATCCAGGTCTGTCCTAGTGTATTAACAATATTTTTTGTGGTAGGTTTTAAAATACTATTGGGCATTTGTGCTACTGCTTCCCCCCCTGCCCCATCACAAGCTTATGCCTTGCTCGCCCTCAAATCTGAAGTTCCATGTAGCCTAGGTTCTGTAATTCTACTGGGCATATTGATTTTCCTAATGGTTCAGAAGCGAAACACTGTAAAATCATTGAAGCGTCATGGTCACATACACGGACAGAATGGAGATATAATCCCAAAGCTAAGACAGTACTGGCAGTTTGCAAATTCAGACAACAGTGGTCAATTCTAGCAGCAGAACAGGGGACAGCTGGGAGGTAAGCTTACAGAGGCTTGGGGTCATGTCTGCTCCAAAGCTGTGTCAACCTACTTTGGCTTTTTGCACTCCTCTTGCTGCCTTCCACTCCAGCTACTTGGAAAGTAGTTGTTTAGATCCTCTTCCAGGTGCACTAGCCATGCTTTTACATATCTGCTGAAGGGTTAGAATCTATTTCCTCTGAAATAAGAGAATTTGGAAAAGGTCAGGTTTGAAGCATCGTTGCACAGATGGCCTTGTGGAGCTCTTGTCACAGTAAATGCTTGTGTAGCTGTGCTTTACCAGGAGATTCGCTCTTGCATTAGTGACTTCCTTGTAATAGCTGACAAAGTCTGGTGCTGCCACCTTTGTTTGCAGGATGACTTCTTATGTGTGCTAGGTACTTGCCTAAAGAAGTGAACCTGTGCAACAGCTGTGCAGCTACCCTGCAAACTACAAAACCTGGCACTTGGAGCTACAAAGCTGATAGCCAGCCAGCTGGGCTACGGCTGTCTTCTCACATCTGGCTGCTGCATTGCCTGCTTTTTCTGCACCTGAAGTTCATACCAGGATGCTGTTATTCCTTTAAAATCTATGTTTATGGAGTCACAAATACAAATATTTTATAGTAGGCACTTGGCTGGATATCTAGCTTGTACACAGGTTGTGGAGGTTGCTTTTTCTTTCCAACTAAATAAACCATCTACAAGAATACTTTATGAGATATCAGTGATACAACCTAAAAATAAGAACGCAAAAATTTTATCAACCTGAAAATCATAATTTCTAAATGTATTTTGAAATAGATTCCATTCATTCTGGGTCAGTTGGTAAAAACAACAAAATGGGGAACCAAAACCTGAGAGGACTTGTGTTGGTGACTGCAGCAGTTCTTGCCTTCTACTTCCCCACCCACACATAAACACTGCGTGTACAGGCAACACCAGCCTCATTTGCTACCTGAGTGGTCATTTTTTATTAATTTAATACATAATTTAATAACCAAGTCTAATCTGGTCTAAAGCAGTCGTTAAGTGGACAGCTGACCAGCTCGTCCATGATGGTTTAGAAAAGTAGGTATAGCCTGCTATGAAATATTTTTTTTTTAATATTAGCTTGTGCATAAACCTTATTTCTTTGCTGGTCTCACAGTATTTTAATTTGAGGTCCTCTTTTTGTTGGTGGAATAAATTTCTAGAGAGATGCACACCGTTACACATGTATGTACAATTTGCAGCTCAGAACCTAAGTTGGAAGGACATGAATGCAAATGTTCCTTATTTGCAAACAGAGTTGACTTCCTTCCTCTTCCTATAGCAAGAGCATATCCTAGAAATTTCAGTATCTGTTCTTTAAGCACTTAGAATTCTTCTCAGACCAAATTTTATTTGCCACAAGATTGGACATGAAAATACACGGTGAGTAATTAATTTATTGGAAGCTTTCAGTGAGTGATGCAATTTGCAGCTGACCCAAGTGTGGCTTTCTGTCATGAGGAAGGGAGTTGCCTTGCGGAAGAACCTTTCCTTTGGAAAAATACCCCCCTAAACATGAGGATGACGCATTAAAGGTGTAAAGGTAATCTTCATCCTTGCATTTGTGTACTACACAGTTTGATTCTAGTTGTAAATTTTCCACTGCTCTGTGTAAAAGGTTGGAGAGCTGTATAATCTTGGTGCTGTAGAACTGTCAAGAGTATTAGAAAATTGTCATGGCTGAGTAGACAGACAAAGCTGATGGGGGTTTGGAAGCAGATACAGATTTTCATTATAGTGACCCACTTTGCTAGAATTTTGACTGGTAATGAAAGTGGCCTTTTTTTTTTTTTATTTTTTCTTTCCCTATGTGCCACTGAGCCTCCAAGTATAAGCAGTTATTGCCTTCACAGAACTGGGAACAAGAAAACTGTGGTTTAAACTTCGTTAATTTTTCAGAGCACAGTTTTAGGCCTATTTGAGCCCTATGTACAGGGCTTTTAGTTAGCAAGGGGCCAAGGATGGTGTGGAAGATGTTAAAAGTTTAGCATATTCAAAATGATACAGATGTTAAACTTAAGATCACCTGTTCAGTATGATTTGATGTGTTTAATGCTAATGTTGAGTTTGACCTTTTTTTTAATAGATGGCAGGGTACTCATGATAAATAAAATTGCCTCCTCTCTAGCTGAAGTGTTGAAATAATCTTACTCAGATAAAACAGAAAGTAATTTGGAGAACTAAACCTGTGCTATTCTCATAACAAAGCTCATTAATACTTTTTAGTTAAATGCCCCTTAAAATTCAGCATGACAGACTGAAGGATGTTTTTAAATGAGTACTTTTAGAGGGTGCAGCTCTAACATAGAAAACTTTTACTGTGTGTTTTCTTGCATTGAAGTAAGTAAAGCTGATCCGGATGCTGATCATTTGTTTATACACTAGAGCTGCAGAAAATGAGAAATTGAGCAGTTGACAGATGCACTGAGAAATGAGTGCTTGGGACAGTGTCAGAATATAACTTGAATGTTAATTTTTCAACTTTGTGTTCTATTTAAGGTGTGCCAGTGTCTGAACTCTCTGCAAACTAGGAAGTATGGTGATAGGGGAGTACATCCAGGTCACTGCTGGTTCACCACTTGGCTTTGCAAGGAAAAGCAAGAGCCTTTCAGGCTTACTTTATTCACAGCAGGAAACTGCATAGGAAGATGAGGTTGTGGAGCTGCAATATTGATCAGACTATCTTCTTGGCAACCTTGTTCATGGCAACTTCGTGGAGCTTAGCGTAAATGGAGAATTAGGGCTATAGAGAAAGAACAAAAGGAAGGTTACCGCTGGCCCTTCTTGGCAGCAATAACTGGATGCCTTTTCAAAACAGCTTCTGTTGTCATGGAGCTTCTGAATCCAAGGCCGGTTTCTGGCACTGTGATTTTCTCATGGCAAAAACGTTGTCCTGTCCTAGCCTTGGGGGGAAAATAAATAAATAAAGGCAGTAGCCTTGGCAGCGCTTGTCTATTATTGCAGCTAAATGACTGAACTGCAGTGGGAATGGGACCAAAGGGAAAGCTTTTCTTCACAGAGAATCCTGATTTTTAAAGCTGGCATCCACCATGGTCTGCAGAATCTTTTGTAAGAAAGTGTTTGACATTTGGAGAAGAATTTTGAATAGTTTGTATAGAACTTGTTTTCCTCTGAGTCAGCGATGTTTTGAGTTTGAAATAGAGACCTGAATTCCTGAGCTCAAGGTTTTTGGAAGGTCTTCCAGTAGTGGTGGGTTTGTGTTTTAAAGCCCGTTTTCCTTTTCCAAACTTCAGAAATAGTCAAACTGCTTAATACACTTAATTATCATTTCCTGAAGTGGTCAGTTATGTACAAACCAAGATATTTCTTAATGTATTTGGCATTGATTATGTTAGTTTATGTTAATTTGCTGAGTTTTTTCCTATTTTAAAAGGTGATATTTTGACTGCATAGAACTTCCTGATTTTTTTTTTTTTGTTAGTTCTTGGATAGTTCCAGTGTCTGAAGTTTAAAAACTTCCTTGGTTTTATTTTTGCTTTGTAAATTTACTGAAACCTAGAAACAAGTGATGACAGAAGTGGTTTGGTGTTTCCGAAGCAGCAAAACACTGTGTGCTTTTATTTCTACACGACTTATTTTTAAAGGCAGGAAATGCGGATTACCCCATGTCAGAAAGCCTCTATAAGTAAATTTTTTCTGCTAGAAATGTGTAAACTCTTTGGGGTGAAGAATTTGCCCTTCAGGTCCTTCCTTAAGAGTCAGCTCTGTTTTGATACTGCCTGGTCACTGTTGCTTGAAAAGCTTCAGGCAGCTAGTGAATAAAATCTCTGCATATTAAGTATTGCATAGTAATTTCTATTGCTTCACTGCCTGTGTTTTGTCTGCCTGCACTTGAGGCTGTTGGGTCAAGGATTAGAGCTCTTGCGGGCAAGTTCAGATTGGCCTTTCAGGGTTCCAGGGTGGGGTGTCGCAACTGCTGTGACTCTACTGTTAGAAGTTACCAGCCCCAAAGCAAGAGTTATTTTCTGTCCTCCTGGTTTTAGGCTGCCCAAAAAGAGGGATCTGTGTTGAAGCATTGGGCCGAGCAGGAGCAGTTGAGGCACATGCATGTTCAGTTCTGCAAAGTCTGCGTCGGGCCAATGACCTCGAGCAGGGGTGTAATGACACCTCGGGGCTGCTCTGGCTTTTCTTCAGCAAAGAAGATTTGGAGCCCTGTCATTTCAGGGTTTGTTTGCATAAGGGAGGGAGCCCTCCGCCTTGGGAGTAGCTGTGAATCTGCAAGTATAAACCTCAGGTAACACAGGGACTCTAGGAGCCTAAACTTGGAGCTTGGAACAGCCTTTGGAGCCCTTGCAAATTCTTTTCTACAAGCCCTTGGATAGTGGAGTTGTAAACACCCATCATTGGTGCAAGACTGTTTTTTCCCCCCCCTCTCTGTTTCATTCTTTAAAGCATAGTCAAACTCCAAAAGACAACAGACTTCTTCCAAGGTTGCCCCTGCAGTCTTGTGTTGTGTTATTTGCCCTTTCTATACAAACCCTTAAAATGATACTAAAGTGTATGTAGGTTTATGGTGTTTAATATCAGAGCCACAAACACAAAACCCCAGAAAATTCTGAATGCTAAAAGTTTTGTGTTTAAATATTCTCTTGATTAATACTACTTTGAGGTGATTTTTGCCTAAAGAATTAATGCTAAAAGAAAAAGTTTTCTTAATTATGACAATCTAGAGTATTTATCTGCTAGTAAGTGAAACTTTTCTGTAGACACTCATCTTTTCAATTTAATAACATGTCTTTCAAAATCTATTTCTTGACATTATTAAAGCTATAATAAAATCTTATTTTTTCCTCTCTGTAATAACACTAACTTTTTCAGACTGTAAGACTGAAATTCAGGAACTAACTGTGGGGGTTATGAAGAGTGCTTTATTTCAGCATTAGGAGCATTTGGATAGAACAGTACTAAAATTTGTAATTATAGTGTGTTGTCTTTAATTTTTTACTCATTAAACTAATTTCTTAATTATTAGAAAATTCATTCTGTCTTTAAAATTTTGCACTTCTGGAGATGCTGTGCTGTCATTTTATAACAACAAAGTGACCAAATTGCTGCTTTAATATCAGATTTTTACTTTAATTATGGAATTGTAAATTGTGCATAACTTTTCCAAGAGTTAAAACAGTCCCAGAGCAGCAGGGAGGGAGGAGCGTGGGTCTGATCATGATTGCCATAATTTGGGCCTCTTCCTTTAAACTTTGCTTGTGAGATTAAGTTTTTCTTTTTTGGGAAGGAAGAAGATACTTTCCACATAGTTTCCCATGTACTTATCAGGCGTATTTTAGTTTGCTGTGGTGCTAGGTTTGTATTTGAAGGATTACAGTGATGAGAAGGGGGGAATGGTAGTTGAACCAGTGACTCCTCCTGGGAGGTCAGATGAAGCCTTTAGTTAAAAACTCTGCACTTCTAAATGCTGTTTGCTAAGTTAAGGTGAATACTTTTCATGGGCAGCTTTGTTCTTCAGGAGCAAGACCAGCGCCTGTGGTAGGTTTAGGTTCCATGTACCAGTCCCAGCGCAAAGTGTGCAACAGTGTTCTGAATGCTGGTGAATCTCTGGGGGAAATGACTGACAAGCTGGAAAGGGCATGGCATGAACATGCAGCACTGATGGTACTTGGCTTTCTGCTGCAGTATATCTAGGGGAGGAAGAACAAACCACATCATAAACCCTAATCTTTGATAAAGAGGTTTGCTTTCACTAAAGTTAGTATTGGAGAACTTGCCAGTGCCCGAGACTGGAGAGTAGAACAACTTCTGGGTGGGTAAATGTAACTTAACCCTGACATATAGCGGTAGCATGTTGAGAGTGGTTATGCTGGTACTTAATCTGCTTTTGTTTTGGTTGGAAGATCTTTCCCTGATTTGGCTTACCACATGGTTGGAGAAGTGGTGTGGGAGGGAGGAAGGAGACCACCCCTGCAGTGGCTGTGTGGCTGTGTTCTGGATTGATGTGGCAGATGAGGGGTGGCTTCAGGATGCTGGAGACAGCAGAAATGGGCAGGGGGGGGTGGGGTATGGTGTTTCCTTTCCACTGGTGTGCAGCTTTGCAGTGGGTGACTTCGTGATGGTAGGTAAGATGCCTTTTGAAAAAGTTCCTGTAGATATAAAGAGCAGCCTTGATCCAGGATGGTTCTACAGGTGCAGTTGCACAAGCTGGGTTAGGAATTGGAAATGAAGGATGTGAGATCTGCAATAACACTTGAAGGATCAAAAAATAGGATGAAAACTTTGGCCAAGGTGCAGTTACTGCTTATGAGTTTTTACCTCTTAATCTTTGTATAATTCCTTTTATAGGCAAATATGTGTTCCCTCAGAGCCTTTAGGGCCTTATTGTTCTTCCTTCTCTATATAACGAAGAAGGTGAATTTACTCTGAAGAAATATTTCCATGGCAGCCACTTAGAAAATTGTTCTTCTCTTTTTTTGTTAAAACTTTTGTTTTATAGACACAGATGAGGACACAGTGAAAAGATGTTTTGCCACGTTTGAAGAGAAGTTCTTCCAAACCTGTGAGAAAGAACTTGCCAAAATCAACATTTTCTATTCAGGTAAGGTGCTTATTTGTGTATATTTGTGGAAAATACAGCAATACAAAAAGAGTCCAAAGCTCCCGAACTTTCAGAGTAACCACAGTGGTCATGCAGGTCTACCATCAGGTAATTATAGAGTGTGTTTATATGGGAATCTGCTCTGGTTTAATCACAGATGTGAAGCCTAAACCATGGTATTTGCATGGAGGGAGAATGAAGGGCAGCTGATTTCATTGGTCTGCAGAAGTGTCCTGCTGAACTTCAAGAAGATGCTCTTATCTCAAGTGGTAGGGCGTAGGGAACAGTTTCTCAGCTTATCCATGGCGACAGTTTCCTGTGCATGTTTTAGTTGTGCTAAGTTCCTTAGCTGGTGTTCCCTGAGCCTATGCAGGAATAACTATCATGGACTTGCCCATGTATCATAACTTGACCATCCCGATGTGTCCAAGTTTTTAAATACTTTCACATAAACTCTTTAAACTTTCTGGAGTAGGTCAGCCAAGTAGCAGTTTGTCATTGGCTGTGTATAAATTCCTGTTTAGTAAATTGAGTAAAAATGTAGTGGTAAGAGTAGGGATTCCTAGGGGTCGCGTGTCAGAGTGCTGTTGTTTGTTGTTTTCCCGGAGAAAGTTTGCTTTCCCATCCTGTGTTTTCTTTAGAATGGGATAATTGGAAATTCACCCTGTAATATTGCTGCAAAAAGCTTAGTGTTAGTGTGATCAAGTTCCACCCACCATTACACTTCAGCTGGTTTTCTGCCTCTTTTGATAAGGTTTAAAATGGGTTTTCAACTAGAAAAGCATTTAAATATGAAGACAGTGATGCATTGACTTCTTCTATACTTTCTCTTAACATGTTGATTTACTAACTTGATGCTATAAACAGGCTTTTGCAGCACAATATGGTACCCTTTTCTATTTCTCATTTTAATCTGGTAACAAAGACAGTTGAATTGTGCAAAATATTTAATAACCATCAGGTGATGGCTTTACTGCTAGCTGTTTTATTGCTTGCAAAATCTGGGTTGTGAACATGAGAATAGCTGAAAGCATAATAGATGCAATAACAGTGCACTGCAGCTTGCCTCTGTCTAGCTTACATCTAGGCAAGTAAATCTCTTTTGGGCTGGCTATGCCTGCTCTCCTGGCTCCCTGGAGCCATGGTGTTTTGCTATAGCCAGAGTGGAGTGGGTGTCACAACAAGGGCAAGGAGCATTTTGTAGGTAGAAGTGATATGTTTTACTAGGCTAGCTGGGTTTTATACTTCATAGGCATTTTCCTACATGTAATTCATATGTATGTAACTGAGAACAGTTGTTCTGCTTTGTTTCCATGTGGGATCTTTTGTTTTTATCCCAGGTCTGAGGTGAGGCATTTATGCTCAGAAACTTGTCTTTCTTCTCTAGTTATATCAGATCCTGTGTACTATGAGCTAGACTCTGTGAAGGAAGTTCTGTCAATTTAGATGCACAATACAGATTATAATTTTCCCTAATGAGGACCTGCTAGCGCACGTGCACCCACTTGTACATGTGCACCCATTCCAGCATTGTTTAAAATGGCACTAATAATATAGGATAAGATTTTTGCCATCTTGCTGTCATTTCAAAAATGTTATAGGAGAGAATACATGTAATTTGAAAATCTTTTGTGATAAGATTAAAGTAAGTCTTTTATTTGCAGAAGTGACGTGACTTTAACAGTATGGAAACCCCTTATTAGGGTTATTAACGTTAAGCTATATCAAGAAATGTTCCATCAGTGGTTCCTCTTCTTGATCATGTCAGAAATTTGTCACGCCGGACCCTATTGTAACTCCAGGTGTGTGTTAGCTTGGATTATGACCTGATACATCCTGTTTGTTATAGGTTTATCGTATGTTTTATTACACACTTGGCTTTACAACGATAAATATTGCCCATTTTCAAGAAAGCTGAACTTTCTTTTGATCCCTGCTTAATTTTGTCATCTTCTTGATCCCTGCACTGAGGGGTCCTCAGTGAAGATTGCCAGGGATTGCCACAGCATGGACAACCCTGTCCTCTCAGGATAGGCTGCTCCTGGACCTCAGCTCCTCCCTAGTGTACTTAGGGTCGGAGTATCTGCTGCATAATGCTGTATGCTCAGGTTGTCGGCTCTTGTCAAACGTAGCCTTAATTCGCCAGACCATCATTCCAGCTCAGTAGGAAGGAAAACAGCCATTAACTAAATCTGATTTGATAAACAATTTGTGATTATTTGGACTACGCTCAAGAAAATCTACGCTCAGTTGAAAGAAAAAAGAACAGCAGTAAAATTTTCAGATGTTTCCAGTAGGGAATGCCTATTCAAGTGCTGAAGTTTCATTTGTGGCCAGTTTTGGTTTGTGTTTGGGATATTCTAGAGGGGAGGTTTGTTATATTTTAAGTTAGTATCATCAGGATTTGCTTGGGCTACAGTGTAGCTAGTAACATTTTTGTGGTTAATTTAGGAGATGGTTTTGTTATTTGTAGGCTTTAACTTGGTAAGCAAAACAGTGAACATAATAAGTACAAGTAGGAAAAGGAAGGAGTGCTGAAAGAGCCTGCCTAAAATGCCCAGAATCCTGAGCTGGGTAGCTGCAAGGAGGTATGGGCTGTTCGATTATCTCCTCTCTGGTGAAACAGGTTTTGATCACAACCATGCCATGGGAGCTGGAACTTGAGAGATTGTACTAGCTCTTTGGTGTGACAGCTTTTTTTCATGATCCTTATGTGTGAACTTTTCTTTACACTTGGAAAACGGAGTCAAAACAACTTGGAATTGTATAGTTGAGAGGTAACTCTTTAGACAGTGGTTTTAGTCAGGATCTAGAAGCATTTTGGGGGCAAACCTGCTTCTTCATTGCACGTACTTTTGTTGAAGTCTGCCTCTGGTTTCAAATTTCTCCTTAGTCTTTGCTGTGAGGTTACACTTGAGCCGAGGACTTGGTGGGCATCATGTCATGCAAAATGCTGCCACACAACAAGAGTGCTTCCAGTTTCCATGTGTATGCTGCTTTTTTCTAACTCTTTTGAGTGGCATATTTTTTTAAAAAGTCACTTTTGGGAGTGCTAGGTTAATGGCGAATGACTTCTCAATTGTTTGGAGTATGTTGTAAACTGAGAAATTAATTTGTGCTTTGCTGTTTCCCTATGCAATTCAGTATGAGCTTTTAAGAACAGCAGCACACATTTTGTCTTATTTTGCTTCTGCAATGAATCTCCATGATAAAATCATACTTTAACTAGATGAAGTTATTTGTGGACTGTATGACTAGAGTCTGTGTGAGAGAGAGCAGGAGGGAGAAGGTGCAGGACTGCTGTTTCTCAGGAGTGAGTCAGTTGCCTTTAAAACCTCATTCTTAGAGAACTGTGGTCCTCCCTTACAGATGTGAGAGGGCAGTGCATAATTAAGAATATTTGTGTTTGGAGATGATGCTTTCTTAATGGACATTGCTTTGCAAAGAAGAAAATTGCAGCAGCAGTTTTGAGACTATTTCAAAGTATTGTCTTTTCTTTAAATATTGTTTTATTAGGCTTTTAATTGGCTTTTTTTTCTGGACATAGGGAAAATGGAACATAGTTTCAATTTAGAGATGTGATTTAAACTCTTGCATATTTAAAAATTTGATCCAAAGAAATCTCAGTGTATCACAGATAGTTTAATATGGCATTTTGAATATAGTAAACTTGTGAGTTTTATTTATATGAAGGCTTTTGATTCTAACAGTTACTCTAATAGATATCCGTTACTTCTTCCTGAGAGAGTTCCCAAAGTGGAGAAAGATTATTTTTGCAGTCTGACCTTGTGTGTGTTAAATATTATGTAATTGTAGACTGTGGGCAGACAATTCTCACTGTGGGCTACATTGCCTCTCTTCAGTGGAGTCCTTGAAGCTATAGAAGTTACCAGGGAGGAGTTAATCCCTTCCTGTCTTTTTTAAACATCTTACTTTTATTAAAGCTTATAATCAAGAAAGTTAGAGAGTTTCAGGCTCTTCCATACTTGGTCTTTGCATATTGATTCCAATTTTCCGTTCAGAAAGGCATTCTCCTTCTGGAAAATACCTTATGCAGAGCACTGTATAATTATTTACAGATGAGGTTTGCTCTTAAAATTAACCAGAATTGAATAAGACTGAGGAGAAAGTCAGAATTGCTCCCGTAAGAGTAAATCTTACTTTGGGGGAGGTGCGGCAGCAATTGAAAATTACTATTAAGTTATGTAAGGTGCTAATGAAGGGGAATTACATTTACAGCCAGGAGACTGTTGGGCAAAGTCTTGGGTGGTGGAGGGAGCGTGGCGCTCCATGGTTTCTGTTGCAGTGGTGTGTGTCTTGCTGGGTGGAGGTGGCTCAGCTTCCAGCCTCTGCTCCAACACTGTGAACCTATTTGGTGCCTTCCTGGCCAGTGCCACTGCCCATGGTCCACGATGAGGCTTATCAGCAGAGATGCCAAAGCTGTGACTAAAGCCATCGGGGAGGGAAAAAGACTGGAGGGAACTAGTTGTACAGAACAAAGAGAAAGATAATGGTGTCAGTTATGCTGGTTTTAGCATTAAAAAGATTTCTATTTAGCCAAAAATTATTTTTTTATGAAAGTACATAAGGCAGCATACTTAAAGGAGCACCTTTTTCATACTTGAGGTGTGAGGAAGAGAGGCTGACTTCTTTGAATACACATCAAAATGATATTTAAATTCAGGTTGAATGTTCCTTTAATCAGTAAATAATGAGGCAATGCTGCTAACCTGCATGAGCCTAAACTGAGGAAGAGAGGGATATATTATTACAGCAGTTTGTGTACAGCAGCTAGTAGTGTTGTAACTCCTGATCAAAGCAAAAGCTGTGTTTGTCTGTCACTGGGAGCTTGGCAGAAGGGTAGCGTTGCTCTCTGAGCAACAAAATTCAGCATCGCATTCGAAGTGTGGTTTGTTTTCTTTGGGTTTTTTTTTCTCCTTGGATTTCCTTACTGTCATATAAAAAGATAGTAAACACATAGTTAGTAGTGGGTGCACAGATATGAAAAGTGCTTTGCTTACTAAACTGTCAAGTTTCATAACATTGTCTAACAGTTGGGTTTTTTCCTCATTTGCTTTATTTGAGAAAGGCGATCAGCTTTCCTTTGCGTGCAGAGTAGACGTGTGGTCACTGCTTTGGTATTTGGATGAGACCCTATCTGCCTGGCTGCATCCAGCTGTGGCTCTGCCAATGTGGGGAGGCCTAACACTGCATCCTTGTGCTGGTTTATAGCCCCTCGGTACGGGCAGCAGCTGAGCAGGTTGGTCTTCTTCCATACCATACAGGTATGCATATGGTCCTGGAACAAGCATCCTCTAGAAATCAGATCTTGAGTGGAAGTGGAGAGGTCTGAATTCATGTCTTTAACTAAAAGGAGCTTCATAGAAGAATATGCAGAGTTGTGGAATTTAATGCTTAGCAGGGGAAGACTATGCTGTAGGTTATTCAATGCGGTGCTTTTTACCTACAGGCACGTTATTTGAGGAAAAGATATAGTGCTTTTTACAGGCTCAGTAGGCAAGTTGCTATCCTCTCATCTGACTTTTTGCCTTCCCTTGCTAACAGAAAAGCTTGCAGAAGCTCAGCGCAGGTTTACTACTCTCCGGACTGAGTTACAATCAACTTTGGATGCACAAAAAGAAGCCAGTGGGGTTTCCACACTTCAGCGGCGCAGAAAACCAGTCTTCCACCTGTCCCACGAAGAACGAGTCCAGCATAGGAATATCAAAGATCTGAAATTGGCCTTCAGTGAGCTCTACCTCAGCCTCATCTTACTGCAGAACTATCAGGTACCTGCAAAAAGACGTGGGCTTACAAAGCCCTGTGTGTAAATGACTCTCTGCTTTGTGTATCTTTCAGTTGCCTCATTCAAGCTGTTATTTTAATTTCTTCCTTAATTTTGGGTTCCCTAAACACTTAAGAAAAGGCAGATGCCTAGCAGCTAGCAGTGTAATGTCTTGTTGCTTTTTGTTGAAATTGAATTGTTAAGCTGACCTTCGGAAGGACCTTCCTTCTTCTTTTTCTGGGCTAGGTGACCCCAACACCCTTTGCCCAGGCATGGCCAGAACATGAAGTTATATCAGTACCTCCTCCTTCTGTAATGTGTTGTTCTGTGCAGGGCTGGAGCTGGCACACTGGGGAAGAAAGAAGCTCTTTTATCTAATATTTGTAATGAAACTTGAAATGCTAACATACTGTTTTCTCTTGGCGTTACCATGGTAGTGACTGCGACCTTGCTATATCAGAATTTCTTGTTAAAACATTCGTTTTAAAAAAAAAAGTTTTCAGTTCTGTAGGATACAGGCTCGTTTGCCTTGAAGTATGAGAAAACCAAATCTTTACTCGTACTAGGGTTTCTGGCAGGAAAGGGCATGGTAAATATTGCAGATGTTGATATTGTTCCAAAAATCTTGAAACAAAAATCTGAAACTGTTATGATCTTTTTTTCTGGGATAGCTCTTTTGGTGTTAAGTACTCTGAAATACTTTTACATGTCTTACTGTGAGGGGTTTTAGCTTGTTAAATAAGAATGTTTGAGTTTAAATTTAGTACATTTGTATTTAGATCTTTACCAGCATTGTACTGGAGAATTTTACTGAACAAAATTAATTGTTAGAAATACTACCTGCAGTATGGGCAAACTTAAAATTCTACCAAAATTCTGAGTATTCGTACCATTCCTAAAGTGATGTTATGTCTTTGAGTACATGTCTGGAAACTATTTATGAGTTTCTCAATAAAGCCCTTTAACTGTTAGAGGTAATTTCTGTTCCAAAATCCTGGGAAAGGTAGAGTATCTGCAGCTTTTCAGGAATGGAATGAAGCAGTATTACGTGCTGTGATTTCTTCAAGTTTTGGTTAAAAAAAAAGTTCTTGGTTACAAAAGTCACTTCTGAGGCTTGATGAAGAATTTAAATAGTAGTGACATAGGTCATTAATCTGGAAATTTTTTCCTACTATTCATCAGTGAAGACAGGCATGTTACACACCTATATTTTTGCTACCAAGAGTCCATTGTACATATAGAAAATCTTGATGTAAATGCCATCTGGATTTGATAGCTTTCACAGTATCCAAAAGGAGCAGAGCTTCTTTCTACAGCATATAGAGAATGAGAAAATTAGTTCAAATTGGTCTTGAAGTTTAGAACAATGAGTACAAGTACTAAACCAGATATAAAACCAAATCCCAGAATACTTCTCTTAATCACTTTTGTGCTTAGAGTATAAGGACTAGGAATATTCTAGCTCTTCAAGTTTTGGAGAGGAAAACCAGTAACCTGTTGGGAAGATGACATAGCTGAAGCCTTCATGTAGGTGGTAGAGGGAATTCAACAGCGGCATTATAAATATCAAGCTATGACTTTGATGAAATGCTGAAGTCTCGAGGTGGGTTGTCAGGAACAGAAAATACATTTGAAGCAAATTCTAGTCTGTTAGACTGAAGCAAGAGCAAAAGCAGCATGCATTCATTTCTAAGGTACACAAACCATATATCAGGTGGAACTGTAACTTGTCTCCAGGGCAGCTGATATTTAACTTGCCAATGATTAAACTTCTGATAAAATTGATTTGTTATTAACAGTAATATATAATTCTAGAGTGTGTAGATCTGTAAATAGATCTATTTATTTGAAATACTGTGTTTCAGAACAAACAAATCTTAATTATTAAATACATAGTATTTGATGATGATGGCTTGACTTCGCGAACGAAGATTTTGGGAAGGGCTTTACCCACGCTTACTACAAGCGCACTGATGA
>JANHGB010053401.1:0-22756 GCA_026283785.1 Coracopsis vasa
CCAGTGCCTCACCACCCTCACAGTAAAGAACTTCTTCCTTATATCCAATCTAAACTTCCCCTGTTTAAGTTTTAATCCATTACCTAATCCTTGTCCTATCACTACAGTCCCCAACAAAGTCCCTCCCCAGCATCCTTATAAGCCCCCTTCAGATACTGGAAGGCTGCTATGAGGTCCCCATGCAGCCTTCTCTTCTCCAGGCTGAACAGCATGAAACAATTAAATATTTGTGCCTAACATGCTGCAAACCTTGCTCAGGAAGGTGGACCTTTTCCATAAAAACTGTCCCTGCAATGCCACCAAGGCCATTTGGATCCCATTTGGGGATCCAATTTCTGGCCATTTCAGGAGAACAAGAAATTTATGACTATGAGAAGCATGAAAGGAAGAATGAGATAGTCTGATACACCTATTCAAGGAAAAGCTGAGATCTGGGAAGCTGTGTTTCTGTAAGTGAGAAAGCCCCTCCCATTGAAACACTGTAGCTGTGTAAATGCCAGCCTGAAAAGAAAAAAATAATAATTCCGAGTTCCACATGATAGTTTTTAATTTAATTCATTTCCATGGGAGAGGTTTAAAACATCCCATGTTTTATGATATTTAGGAAATATTAATAAAAACCTACAGAAATGTGGAGCTCTTTCTGCTACTACATAAATAATTCCCCTGCCTCTACTCCTGAGGAAGTGCAAAGGCCACATGAAGATTCATTCCCTATTTCCCTCTCCCCCTCCCCAGCTTTTCAGGGCACTTCAATGTGCAGGAATAATCATGTTCTTCAGCAGACTCCTTTATTGAGTCAAAATAACTGATTCCACACATTTAATCGCAGAATCCTCCTTTTATCCTCTAATTATGGAGTGGTGTCTGTCAAAATTAAAGCAGCCTGCTTGTAAATATTTTCAGGCACAAAGGAAGAAGCAAAGCCAGAAGGGAGGGAAATATATCCCGGATCTTCTGCATTCTTTAGTTACAAGTGATGAGACCATTTTTATTTGGGTGGTTTTACACAATAAATTTTCAAGAGTAGTTGCTTAAGTACATCTAAAGGTTAAACCTTCAAGCAGCTAATCTGTATGTAAGAACAAGTAACTGTCAAATACTTAACCTTCTACAGATTAAAACTGTCTGCCTAACAGATGTGAAATCATCATTGTTGTAATTGTTATAAGTAGGTATCCGAGCATTTTCTGGAGATAGATCTCTTTTTTTTTTTTTAGCAGTAATTTTATGCCTCAGGTCACTTGCGTGTTCATGGCTGTGATGAAGCCACTGCCTTCCATGAGAAGTTATATGCCAGGACTTTATAACTGCTGTACTGGTTTCCAGCACCAAAGTTATTGGTTGCAACAGGCAGTTTAAAATTATTGTAAAAGGAACTTGTAGAGTGACTGGAAATGTTTTATTTTTCAGTTGCTGTAAGTGGTAGTATAAGTGAATTTTCACAATAGTATGGCCACGGCATGGGAGGAGAAAATGTTTCAATTTCTGATAAGCTGTAAATGTTACTATAAAATATTGCTCTTTGGCGTTTGACAGAAGTACACTCAATTTATTAGAATATGCCTAAACTACCATTATGGTAAGTTTATCAGTTATAAGTATTAAGGATATATGAGAAAAATGTTCTTATTATGGTAAGTGAACATGGAAATAGTATTTTTTTCCACATGCTACTTATATATAACAGGGCAAATGAGCTTGAAACCCTCCAGATACCACTAAGCAGCTACATGCTCCTACATAGCTCTATGTTTAGGCCAACATGCTGTAACTAACCAGGCATTTTCCTCCTCAATCACAGAGAAATGTAATCATTAGATTATCCAGCAGATGAGTCAGCTTATAAATCCAGTATGTTGCATTCAGACATGTGGGGTTTGTGGGTATAGATTTTGGCTTGGCCCTGATCATGATGCTGAATATGCACTGGGAAAGTGGGCCTGTCTCAGACTGAGATCCGGGCTTCACCCTCCTTTCCCCTTTAACTTTTCGTAGTTTTATATCATTTTAGCTGTGAATACCATGGGTCAGGATTCTTCTGGTGCGAGATGCTGCACCAGGTCAAGTGCAAGCACAGCAACCACCCTTCACCGACTGCAGCTACTTCCTCCACTGCCTTTCCTGAAAGACCTCATTTACTCCAGGAGGAAATTTCCTGCAAGTACATGTTTTGGGCTCCATGCCAGACACTCAACCTGCATTTTTTTGTTTGTTTGTTTGGTTGGTTTTGTTTTTTGGTTTTTCTGGGTTTTTTATTTCTTTTCAACCCCAGTCTGTTGCACAGGTTGGTATGTATTGTGTGGTCTGTGGGGCTTCCTTGGGAAGCAAAGTGTCAAACAGTGATGCCCTCCCCATCATTTATTCCCTATTCCCCGGCTGTTACTTTGAACCTGCTAATCGATTTCAACCAAATCTGACAGAGGTTTCAAAAAAGTCCTACTGAAAATCAGCAGCTGTTTACACAGTGCTAATAACTCAGTACTTTATGCATGCCAGCGGATGGCAGCCAGCTGTCCATCAGCATGTGAGCACCAATAAGTTCAGGCATAGGTCTGAAACCACCCCAGCTGTTGGTGTTTTCTCCCCAGGTCAGTGAAGAAGAGCATGAGGGAGATGCAATCACCGGAAAAGAGTTCATGCAGCGGGGTGGCTGGGTTACAAGACACAAAACTATGGTCTACTTTTGGTAATTCCAAAAAGGCTCACGGAAGCCTTTTTCTCCTACCTAGATGACCAATATAATAATAATAGTAATAATAGTAATAATAATAATAATAACAATGAAAATAAATAATATCATAATAAAACAACTGAGTTCTAACGATTGTCAGTTAGACCCTGTAAGTATTCAAAGCCCAGTCACTGAAGATGGAAAACGAGGTTTGAAGAGCAACACAAATGCCAATAACAAATGCACGTTTTCTTGCAAAGTACTCTACAAATGACCCCTCACACCTCGACTCATCTGAAAGGGAGATGCAAAAGTCAGTGCATCTCTACCACCTGTACGAGAGGTCATTTCCAGGGCACAATGAAACAACATGCACCGACCTGCACTCTGCATCGATGCAGTTTCCATACAAGTTTATTTGTGAGCTGAACTTAAGCAGAGAATGTCAGCTGTGCCATATTGTAAAGTGGATTTGTCATGTGGATTTATCCATATTTTGTCCATTAAGTCACCCTTGGGAACGAGCACTAGTTAGAACTATCTGATAGATGTGAAGGGTTTTAACACAGACAAGGGAAAAAAAAAAAGAAAAGGAATGCAGTGATTCCAGGAGACTGGAGGGAAACAAGGAGGTATTATTAGCAGATTGAAAGGCATCTGAAATATAAATTATTTGAAAGCACATCACTTTATATATCCTGTTAATTACACGGTTAATGTTATGGAATCTGACAACTCCCTACGGACACCAGGACTATCGATGAGTTCCATTTTATTTTAGAAATTTCTCTCTTCTTGTGCAGAATTATCTCTTTAACCTCTTTCAGTCCAATAAATTCACATCAAAATGTGACCAGGAGTGACAACCTTGGGAGAGGACTAACCTCTCCCTCTATCATGTCATTTTAGCCTCAGTCTCAAATTGGTGCAGCACTCCCATAGCTATTAGCTCAACTGTTCTCCTGCCTCCTGAGTAGATGAAGCAGTATGTCTAATTAATTTACAATCCTTAAGTACAAAGGTAGCTATCAGCAAAACTACATTAAAATCAAACTACCAATAAGGTAATTGTAAAACCGTAATTTTCTGGGATGTTTTCACTAAATACCATCTTAGCTTTGTAGCCGAATGTTTTCAAAAGTCAAGCCTTACAGCTACGTGGAAGTCAATTTTTTCATACATTACAGTATATCTAGCTCCACAGGAAAGAAAAAAATAAAAATGACAGATGCTGCTTAAGACAATGAAATGCAATTTAAAGCTAAGTCAATAAGATACTAACCTCTTATCCTCAAATGAGGGTTACGTTATACATCATGGGTTAGAAGTTAAAAATGAAGAGAATGGTTGTTGCCACCCATAATTCAAAGACTGTTGTCAAAAGCTTTCTGTTCATAGAAATGCTATTGGTTTTATTCAGCTGGCAAAAACTGTGCAGTATTCTAAGTAGCTCAGACAGATAGCTTTTTTAGCTATACTGTTCAGAGCCAAATTTTCCTGAACAGCATAAGGGCTTGATTTTGCTAATGTATACATGTTGCACTGTACCCAGTTCCAGAAATAACCGGCGTCCGTGAATGCAGGCAGGGGTCTAGGGGGGGATACATGCTAACAGTCAGATTCTCTATTTTGCTTTGTTCTCAGAAAGACCAGCCATAACCAGCAAAAAACAGATTGCTGCAGTAAGAAACCCTCTGACAGTACTAAGCTCTGCTGCTGCTGAACTCCTTGCCTGCTTCTCACTGATGAGAAAATACTGAATATTGGGGATGCGAGGTGAGGGGCACACTGCAGCACAGCAGCAATGAGCAAGGTTCTTACTGAGCTCCAGTCACCCTCACGAAACTCTCATTTTTGCCAGGGTAAATAGCTGAAGGACATGAGGGGCAACTAACCTTCTGTGAGCAACCATCCTCTCCTCTCTGTCTTGAGCATGAGGAGAATAGAGATGAGGTGTAAAATCTGAATCCCCCTTCACTCCCCCATTTTCTCTGGTTGTCAGATGAGTGATGCTTACCAGCATCCTGAGGGTGTGGGGAGCCTTTTATTTTCTCCTTCCCCTGAATAAATCCTTTGCTGTAACCATGCCATTCCTGCATGGCCAGGGACAGCAGAAGAGGAGCTGAGCTTGCTTGCTGTGAAGAGCTGTCAGCATCTCCCTTAAGGAGGGCAGGTTGCCAGCCTCTTGGAGCCAGTTATGTGGTGGCCTGGCCTTAAGCAACCTCATTTCCCACTATCACATTCCCACTCTCTGTCACATATGGGGAACCCTGTACACCACATCCTCCTTTTCCCCTATGGCCATACCTGATCAGCACAGCCTATTCCTAGATTTGGTCCTAGCCCTTTGTGTTTGATGGAAGCTTATGGAAAAGACAGAGAGAGGGAGCAGAAAGCTGGACCAGAGACTTTGCTGTGATAGCCCAGAGGTGGTTGCAGAGGAACAGATGAAGCCTTAGGTGTGAAATCTCATACTGTTTGCTCAGTGTTGTTGGTGTGAGTGGCCCTGAGGAACAAGTGACTGCAACAGGAACAGATAGAGATGTTCTTGCTGACAGGAACAGAACAGGATGCCTATTTGTCCCTATCTGCTTTGTGGAAGGAAATCATCTGCCACAGCAAACGCCAAAATCTGTGCATCATGCTCATGTCTGCATCAGGTTGGGGAGTATGACAGAAATTGCCAATTACAGATAAAGGATATCTGCAAAATTTGGATAGAAGCCGATAATTTTGACTGATCTACTATATAGTAGTACTTCTCATTCTTACAAGAAATGCCTAGAATTTGGTACGGGCATTACATTAGCTGTATTTTAAACTATACAAGCAAATTCAGTTAAATAACTGCACATATGTGTGTAATTTTCCACATACCAATGCCAGCACCCTGCAGACTGTGCAGCAGGCTACTCGATTTACATCCTCATGTATTTTATTTGCTCACATATAGGCAAGCCCATAGTTACTGATATTCTTTTAGAAATATGACCTGCTGTCTACTGGGAATTATTATATGTCTCACCAGAAAATGCTGAATAGAGGATAGCTCCTGCATGAGAGCATGAGGACATGCATGCCTTTACCCTTACGCGCTGCACATGCCTCTTCCCCAGGCACATACCTGGCAGGTGCAATCCAGACCCTCATTTGTCACCCAGACACCAGTAATGGGCTCTCTAGAAATGCTCTAACTAGATTAGGTTAGATGAGAATTATCTTCTGTCTTTTTAGACCATCTTGGCATTAATGACAAAACTGGGTATATTTTCCGGGCAAATATGCTCTCTCTGAAAAAATAAAAGGTAGGACAAATGTTCCTGTGTCCTCTGGTATAACGTTTACCAGTCCTCACTAGAGTGAAGCAGCTGGCTTCAGTTAATCTGGTAGGATAACATTAAACTTAATGTAATTACATTGAGACTTAAACCTTCTTCTAAAAGACTTGTGTACAGGAAAAAGCTGCATAACTGGGTGCAGAGTTAGGCCCCCGGATCCCAAAATGGATCTCACAGTTCTGCATTGGGTGCCAAAGCTCCCCATACTGAGGATGGGGAGAAGCCTGCACCCAACAGCCAGCTTCTCAACACCCAGAGGCTATGCTGGGAGCCAAACCCTACGCCTGCCAAAGGAGAATGTCAAAGAGAACTTACACTTTTCGCTGTGTTTTTTCTCCACTGTGAAAGCAGGACTCAGAGCCTGAGTTCCACCCAGGTCAGACAACAGGGGCACACCTCTCTTTGAAAAGAAAACCAAAGGACACAGCCAAGCACATTGTTTTGCTAACATCCCAGTGGTTAAAACACCAGCATAAGAAAATGGGAAGCCCAGATCCAAGTATCTCCTCATCATGGGGTTCACGTCCATAGATTCAGTCTCAAGGAACATGCACTACTTATCAGGCCAAAGGCTTTTCTGGGCAACAAGCCCTTCACCACCCTTCCTGGATCTTGATCCCAGTATGGATCTGGGAATGGAGGGGTAATGGAACCAGGAGTAAAGTGGCTGAAACATTTAGCTGGAAAAAGGTAGTCCTGACTTCCCTGGGTGGTGTCATCCCAACCTGTATAATATGTGACATGCAAGCAGTACAGACACCATGTGGCCAAAGCATATCTTGGACTTCTCCAGGCCCTTGTGTACTGGGTTAACAAGTCCGCTAATCTCCAACTTGCCCCTAGGCACGTGCATTAGGAAAGCTGGAGGTAAGTCCAAATGTGCTAAAACAACAGCATCTCAGGTGCCTAGCTGAGTTGTGTGGGGTTTGTTCATGGGGTTTGCTATCCTGCCTAAACTGTGCATATAAACCACTATGTCACACCTTCCTTAAGAGCTGTAAAGACTGAAATAAGGATTTGCTTTGGTGGCACACCACCAGCTAAATTAATCTCCTGGCATAAACTTGCACTGCTTGGTCCAATGAACAAAACCAAAATCCAGACTCCAAACAACTCACAGGAATTTTGGCTAGTGTGGTAACCGTTAGGCATATCAAATGACAGATATAATGAAAGTGATTTTTAGTGGTTGAGATAGATAGGCAGCTAGTACATTAGCATCACATTCAGCTTCCAACCTAAGTATGTCTCCAGCCTGCTAACAAGCATCCTTTGTGGATTACTTGCTTGCATTTGATCTTCCAGAACTGCTTGTTTTTTCTTTTCACTGGAAACCTAAGCTTCTTCTGTGCTCCTTCGGTTTGTACTCCCCATAAGCAATAAAACTACGTCTCTTGCCTCACCTGACTCACCTATCTCAGTAATCACACACCTTAGATTACAGACTTCAGGTTTAGATGCATCACTGTATGAATTATGCTGTACAATGAGCAATCTACTGACTTTCATGCTTAGGACAGTCTCACAAATAAGTCTGGTTCCACCTCCCTCCTTTTAAGCCTGTCAGGTGCCCATGACCACAAGAAAAAGGTTCATCTGCCTCACATCCTCTGGGAAGCTTAAAGCATGTGTACACAGCACAGTGGGGCAGATATTCCCAACCTAACAGAGACCAAAGCGGGGCTTTACATTTAGCACCATGCAGCCCTATAGGCTTTGGTCTAGGAGAAGCATAGCAGTACTCACATGGTGCTGAGCACAACACAACTGGGTTTTCCTCCTGAAAAAAACAAGGGACAAAGCTGATGCTGTTCAACTCAGATGTTGTTCCCTATGAACGCTGCTGAACTGCTTACAGACATACTGACACAACGCTCAGTACAAATGGTGCCAAATATCACAGAGCATTACTTGAGGTAAAAACAACTCCAATGTTAATAATAATAATATCGTTTGTTTTTATCATCACCCAGTGTATTTTTGTAAAGTCTTCCAACGTATCTGGCCCATATCAACTGCATGGTAATTGAACGTTGTCAGTAAAATTAGGTAAAATTAATTTTGACACCCTTTCTCTGAAGTGTCTGTTCTGTTCTTCTATGTCCTTGGAATGAAATGCTTTGATACCAGTGATTTTCTTCAGAGAAAACAGCTCCCCAAGCTCCTGTTGCTATCCTTCTAGCTGCAATACTGCTGAATGTGTCATATCCAGGCTCTGCCTCACCCTCTAATGTCTGCTTAACAAGTGCACAGTTATTTTCAAAGATACTCTTCTATGTCTTGTCATTATTAAGAGGTCAGTGCCAGTTCACTTGAGTAAAAATATGACTGGTGCTAATTTTCTGGTGTTAAAACCATGTATCACACACTAAGAAAGGCATCAGGTGTACTTTTTTACCTATCAGGAAAAGAATGATATCACGTATACTAATGACTTGACCTGAGCATGTTCCATATTTGGCTGCATTACTTTTGTTTGATTGCTGAAGGCTGAATGTTTGCAAGTAGATCATATTCATGAATGTGTCATGCCTCACTAAGTCGTTGTGCCAGAGATTCATTAAAGATCTACTCAAAGCTTCCTTACGAATTTATATTTCTTTTATGAGTTGATGTGATTTGAGAAATCTCTTTTGCAAAAGGAAAGCTGTCTATTGTTTGGACTGTAAAAGGAAATGTAGGTGTTTAATTGGTGGATGTGGTTTTCATTATACTTTTCATCACCACCACAAACCCTCTTCATAAATTGTGACAAGTCTGTTGGCAGCCTGCTGTATCAGACTGGAGGTAGCTGACTTGATAAGCATGTTGCCCAGTCGAAGAAAAACATGAATTCCCTCCAACTTTGCTCAGATTTGCTAATTAGCTGAAAGGCAGTGTCCTGAATTGGCACAGAAAACCAATGTGAGAAAGTCCTAGGGAGATGCAAGACTATAACTCAACAGGGTCTAGTAGTGTCTTAAATGCTTTCTGGTTTATTGAAATCAAGCTAGCATCTTTGCTCTGGATATACTCCTTATTTAAACACAAGTACAGTGATTTACAACCCAGTGAAGTCCCCAGCTTCATCTCCATGCAGCCCGTATCATGATGGCAAAGAAGGCTCACTTGCCAGAGAAAGTAAAGAAGGAGATGTTTTCATTTTTATAAAATCAGTCACCTACTCTTACAGAGCTGAGGTCCTTTCCCTCTCAAACAAATGCAGAGGTAGGGGTAAAGGAAGCACTGATGCAGTCAGTTTCGTGATTCTTTGTTGCCATTTCCCAATAGGCCTTGCTCCTGATCTAAAATATCAAACCCTTGTGTATACACTTACTTACAATAGCCAAGTGGCAAGGAAGAATTTCCAATAAGCAATTTGCATGTGGCCAGCCTGTTTTCCACCATGTGAAGATATTTTGTGCCAAGCCAGTTGACCTCCCAGGCAGAGACCAACCCTTGGCCCATTCTAGTTACCTTCACTGTGGCCTGAAGTTCACCACTTGTGAGCACCTTCAGAGGAGGGAGGACAATATGCAATCATACTGTGGGACTATCCGCCTCAAATCAATCCCTGCCTGAGACACCCTGACTTACATCACTTGCAGGAAGGTCCTCATGCATTCACAGCTCTTAAACTAAAGCTCTCTTACAAAAGTAAATGTTTTAATGGAAACTGAGAGGGTACTCAGGATGCTAATGACCAGAAGAGCATTCACCTGATGCACACAAAACCTTCATGCAAATAAACTGGAGAACAGATTTGAACTTGTAAGAATTTGAGGTATAATTCACAAAAAAGATGCCTAAGCTGACAGAAAGAGCACTTTTATGGGTGTGGGTTTGTTTATAATTTCAGGGTGGTATCGTGACTTGAATGAGTACGGGCACACTGAAAAATAATGCTTAAGATTTAATCCCTCATATGTGCCACTCCCTTGCACATGCCCTGGAAATGCTGATATGAAAAGAGGAAGTCAGCAGTTTTGCAAGGACTCCCAGGCAAGCCAGTCATGGTGCAAACCTGACATCCAGAAGACCTGGAAAATGGCCAGTCTGTGCACAGCACGTCCATCCTGTAAGCCTGCATTCAGGTGCATCAGATTTATCATGCATGTGCAGATCACCTGATTTATTGTCATGGTTTATTATCAGGTGCAGCAAGGCCAGCATCATGTTCAGAAAATGTTGGATTTACTGCACGTCCAGGGGACATCTGTGAGTGCACGCAATCACCTTTCCTCTTGAGACTTCCTAGAAGGAAATATGGGAACTATATTCAAACTTCTGGATTCACTTTGGTTCTGTACTTGTCTGCAGGCAGAGAGAGACTTCTGGGATGAAGTAGATACAGCTACTTTTGCATGCTCCTGGAGTGTATGTGTGAGAAAACTTGTTTATACTTTTCAATCCTCCAGAGGGAACTGTGAGCAGATAAGGGTGAAGTAGCAGCATTTCAATAGAGCTAGGCTGTTTCTCTAACACACAGCAGATAAGTTAGCACCTAATGAGTTATGATGACTTCAGCTTTAACAGATGACTTTTCTTCTGCCAACCAAATTACAGTATAAGCACCACTGAAATTTTATTAGCTGGTTTTGCATGTGAATATGAGTTTAGGAAACAAAAACACTTGAGTTACCTATTTGTTAAAAAAATCAGAATTCCATTTTCTTTAAGTCTTTCAATGAGAGGTATATTTCCAAGTCATTTCTGAAAGTGGGAATTAGGGTATATTTGACTGGCATCCATCTGTGGGCTCTAAGACTCGCTCTGATCAGAAGAAGCAGTACTGGAGTAGTACTCCACAGCAGTACTGTAACAGGTATATTTAATTAGTTCCCATTGGTGCCACACATATTCTTATGAGGTGCTGGAGTGCCTTGAAGAATACCCAACAGTTATCAGCATTTCAGCACACTGAACCCTGAGGAATCTCTCTCCTTGTTCATTGTGGAAGGGCTCACAGGCAAGAGAGAGGTTACCTGCATCTCTAGGTCTGGTCCAAGGGAGCAGTCCCACATCCCTGAGACACTTCTTCAGGTACCATCCCTTCTGATCATACCCAGAGCAGGGGACTTGCTTAATTCACTCAGCCTGTGGCTTTCTGCCTCCAGAACAATGTCTTGTGCCTCCACCACACAAGTGCCTGGCTCCTCTGCTGTTCCAGCCATTGAACCTGTTACCTTCAACCCAATTCTGTAGCAGCTGTTTTAGGAAATTCTGCAGGTTCCAGTATCATGTGCGTGAAGGCGGCATTTCTTTGTGTCAGGTTATGGAGAGTGCTCAGTTGCACTCATTGCCTTTGATCTTGTTTGACCCCAGGCTCCAACTCTCCCATGAAGAGCTCCTTGGCACTGCAACACCACCCTACATCAAGGAACCTGCAGAACTTCAACATGTTGTGATTATGGTAGGTCTAAACTACCATGCGTTACTGACTGAGACTCAGCTTACTCATCTACTGAGATCTTTGGTCGAGGCCATTGTTCTGCTACTACTCATAACTCAGTTTGCACAACTGGACTTCATAGGTGAGAGACAGCTCTAGCTGAGATGTTGCAGCAAAAAGATTTCCCAGGCATTTGATTATGGGCCCCTTTTCTTTACAGCTCTTCACTAATTTCCACTTCCATCACGATAAAAGCCACTTGGGGATTCTCCCCATCATTATGAAAAGTCATTATGGAAAGTTATTACAAAAAGGCTCACTATAGTCTTCTCTTGACCCATTAGGGCAATTCACTCCCCAAGTTCCTAACCAACACCTTCAGGGTATCCTTGTGCTGTTATTCATGCCTGGGAGGATTTTGTGCATAAACACGCACAAAATTGCTTCATTGTCCTTTCTGAGGTTCTTAAAAAGAAAGTTTTGGGTTTTCCCATCATGCTCATGCATTTGGCAGCACTGTCAGGCTGGTGGCTTGCTGTGACCAGTGTTTATTCGGATAATTAAAATACTGTCTTTTCTTTCTGATCAGTTTTGCCTATATCCATCATTTTCGCTTATATCCATCATTTTCTTTTCTTTCACTTTGCCTGGAAAGTTTTTGGTCCAATGACTAGCTCTTTGTCCAGTGTCTGAACAGTACCTAGTGCAGCAAATCTGGGTCCCTATCTACAGATGCAAAGCCCAATGGTAATGCATCTGAATAGCAGCAACATGCGGAAGGATAAAATAACATAGCTGCCACCCTCTCCTAGAGTCATTGCAGAGCCCTAACCATTCTAGTCCATCACTGGTTATGGACCATAGTCCATTGATAGACTATGGTTATGAGGGGAACACGCAAAGTTTCACTACTGTTTCTATTGAGGTAAAGAGTTCGGATGATTCTGCTTCTGGGAAACCCTCATTGTAGCTTAATTTGAAATCATCCATGCTTGACAATTAACTGAAACTTTCACTATTTGACTATTTTCCTTCCTCTTTTAAACCCGTATGATAATTTACTCTCCTTTTTTTATTTGTTTCACTATACATTACTTTGCTGTGTGCGAGTGTGTCACAGAACTCATTTTTCTAGTTACTTTGACAAACCTGACATCTTGCAGCTGTTACACATCTTGTTTCAATTACATCTCTAGATAAAAAGAATTCTAAAAGCCTGAAGGCTGCAGATGGCTTCCTGGTGAGGGGTTAACTCCAGCTTTGTATTAAAGCCTTTTGGGGGTCCCTTCTCTTGGGCTGTTTTCTTCAGTCTCCTTGTCTCATGCCCTTCTAATTTTGCTATCTCACTTACTATAACCTCAATTCCTTTCTGGGCACAGGAGAAGAACTGGTGCACTAGTGTCCATCCCTGCCTCCTTCCCACCCAAAGGTGCCTGGCAGGGGGGGAAGGGAGCAAAGTATTTGTGACTTGAACCTTATCTCCACATATCATGCAGGCTGCTTACAGCAGCACGCAGCTGAATGAGCACAAATCAGTGGAGTGACAGCTTGGACCACCACTAATCCCTAATAAATTCTGGACTGTCCCACAGACTTGGGAAACTCTTGACAATTGGTGATGCTCTCAGCATCTGGCAAACCACTTGTGTCTAATTTAGTACCCTGAGGTATTTACACTGTGCTTAATGGTTACAGAAGAGATTGATCACTCCATTCTTGGTATCTATCCAAAAACGGTATATAAAACCCTTTGATCTTGCTAAGGAAGCAAAACATGTCTAACCATCAGTTATGTAAAGGTGGTTGTTATTAATTTGAATACTGCATAGAGAGGAAAAGAACAGAAGTACCATATAATGAGATATATTAAGACTACAAAAGAATAAAGTGAAGCCGTTATGTTATGAATCATGATTTTATTGTTTAGCAGTCAGCTCTTGATGTAATTCAGATAATAATGAATGGGCTAATTTCTTCCACCTTTATTCCGGCAAAACTTCCATTGACTTCAAAGAGAAAGTTGTCCAAGACAGGACTAGAGACTGCTGCATCTATCCCATTATTTTCAAATGCTTTTCTGAATATAAAGTGTTCCTTTATAATGGGCTATCACCAATAACAGTAACATTTACATAATATAAACCTGTTACATAAGTGTCTTTTGTGTTCAAAGAAGACTTTCTATTCTTATTGCAAACTGCCATGTTAAGAGTTCTTCCACAAACCCTAATATTTATTATAGGAACATAAGTACAAGAACATACAGACTTTCTCAGTGCACCATTTTGATCATTTCTCCTTCTGCTCAATATATTTTTCATTTCATTTTACCATTTTTTTTTTCCTCAGGAGAATGTGTTATTTATTATTAGCAAAGAGATGATTTATCATTGCAAATATTTCTCTTTATCATAGAAAACAGAGTGCCAAAAATGGGGAAATGTGCTAAGTCGTGTTATGTTTTAACAGATGCCAGGATTATTTGAGGAAACAAATGAATAAATAGTCCTACATGACTGTTTGTCTCACTCTATAGTTCTATTTATAAATTAACACCCTATAAAACATTCTGAATTGGTATTTTTAAGTAATTTTTAAAGTAATGGCTCGAAACTTGAAAAATGTGCTTGAGTATAATACTTTCTGGTTTGATTAGGGCAGGACTCTTCAGGTTTTGGACCAAATCGGATTTTTTTTCTCTCATTACAAAGTATGCACTTCCATCTGGAACTTATTTTGATATTGTGAATCTTCATGCCTCAGAAAAGCACACAGAACAATGGATAGGCACTACTTGATTGTTTTACAAGGAAATTAATTAATTATGAAACAGCTGCAATAGTCTAAATTACTTATTTCCCCTTTCGGTGAAAATGAATTTACAGGCATTTGCAAAGCATACAAAAATAAAGAGAGAGACAAGAAAGTCTGTAAGAAGGGAAGTCATGTAGAATTGTCTATGATCTGTATTTCAAGAAAGTAAATAATTAATAGCTCCAAGGAAGCATATTAGAGATTGCTCTTTCTATTATACAGTCACATTGAGCAGTAACATAATGCTTTAAATCTCAACACCACAGTACAGAACTCAGTAGGGTTTACCTTTCCAGATAATCATTTTTTCAGCTGAAAACAGCAATTTTTTCATATTACAACCAGACTGTGGCTTGAAAGAAGCTTCTCAGTCATTTAGTCAAGACAGATGAGCAATGAGTGTTAGAAAAGCTACCAAGGCATCGAAAGATCTACAGTCAAGGCCATTAAAGAATAGCTAATCTGTTCTAGTTCTAATTCTCCACTAATGGGTTTCCTTAAATGTGCTTTACATCAGCTGTAATTAGTTCAAGATATTGCTCCTTATATATTTCTAAGAATAACAACAACAAAAAAAAAAAAGGTTGCATTTCTACCACATAGTACATAATCATGTTCATGCACCCATGCACGCAAGCTAACAAGTTCTTGTGCAGGGCAAAGCCTTGAAGAGTGTCATAAAGAGACACTTTCCTTGGATCTAACAAAAGCCACTTCAGGTCCAGCAATAACAGCATTTATCTATGCTTTCCTTTGTTGGGGTTACCTCAACATCATTTTAACCCAGATGTTGCAGAATCAATCTTACTAAATGGCCAGGGATACATTAAGCTGCATCTATTGGAAATACGTACATTTTTTGCTACGAGTGCTATGGGTTTAGAACAGATTTTCATAGTCAGTGGCAGCGACAAAAACAACCAAACCCAAACCCCTTGCCACATTTATGATAGAATATGACTGTGTTTTGAAGGGATTCACTCCTTAGAAGAAGGTCCTTTAATCTGAGAGGACAGCAGTGTCTTAGGGGAAATATAAGGACCTGTGGTCCTTTAGACTTATCTGCACGGTAAAAGGCTAGCTGCAGTCATGCTGGTATACTCAAACACACAAGGCAATATGGTGATACTAATTCAGATCATTTGGGATCATGGTGGTTTTCTTGCAGGGATCCTGAGTAAATGGACAAGTACACAATCACCTTTTGTACTAAGACATTCCTAACAGTCTTCAGGCCTAACCACAAACAAAGCACATTGTAACATTAATTTACTCTTTAAACTGGCAGCATTTAGCTAACTCAAGGTCATCATCCTGCAGAAAATGTTTCACTCTCCTTGCCAAACACAAATGAAGAAATGCACACTTAGCTTCTATTGTTACTTTGCCCTCTAAAGACAGTTGATGACATGACAGGTTCCCTCCCTGACTACTTCAGAAACAAAAAATGTGTAAAAGTGTCTTCTACGGGATGCAAATCAATATAATTATCTTCTCCAGGGTATCTCTGTCAAAATGTGTTCATTTGTTTCTGCACTGAGGTTCAACCATCTACCGCACTTGCTGTTCTAAGACAGAGGAGCACAAAACCACCAAAATTACATCATCACTTCCTAAAATTGTCAGACCTGAGAGGTGAAACCCCCTGGTCAATCTGAAGTGGTCAGTGACAGAAAGAACTTTCTCTTGGTGCATCACTAGAAGGCAGACACAAAACCTAAACCCTCACAGAGAAGGTTTAGGGTATCTGTCAACACCCATACATCAGAACCGTCTTCCCAAAGCCTCCACAGTGAACAAAGCAAAGAAAGCAAGGATAGAAGCAGGGAGATGTAGGAGAGACCACTGCTGGAATGGCTTTTGAATCTGAACGCTGCCAATGCATAGTGTACCAACGCTTCTTCCTCCTCATCCATCTGTCATATTTGCATTTTTCATACCACCATAGGTCAGCATAATGCCCTGGCACTATCATGGCAATGCATGGATTAGGAAGGCCACCAGTTTCTCCCTAATGGATTTCACAAGTGACGCATTCAATAAGAAATGATCGCAGCTCAAAGCAATCAAAACATACTCAGAGTAAGAAGACACCACTTTCATCCTCTATTTGTCCACTCCTGCCATTCAGTCAAACAAGGCTGAGCCACAAAGGACTCTTTCTTAGGTCCAAAGCATGCAAAAACAACTACACGGAAAGACTGGGTTACATTAAGAAGTTGTGTGGCTTTGTCAGATAAAATGCTCTTGTTTTCAGTTTTAAGTACTTACAGTTGTGGATCATCTTTATTGAGAAACAAAACATAGCAACAAAAAGCTTCTTAGCAAAGATTTCTGGTCCCTTCTGCATAATTTTAAGTGTTTTCTGACTGCTGAGACCACCACTGCTGCATTGGAACTAATTTATTTTTTAAAAAATACATAAAAGGTCTCTGAGGATAAGTTTAAATTGCATTCCTACTGTCATATTTCCCAAGATACACCTACATCCAGGTCCTTGGTACACGCATGCAGGTTAAAATCTTCCTAAGAGGATAAAACTCAGTCAGCTGAAGTCATTAACACTACTTTTTGTTTGCTTAAAGTATCAGCTGAGATACCAAGTTGTAAGAGAGGAACACAAGTTACACATTTTTACCTTTGATAAGACATAGAAAATGTTTAGCACAGAACATTAATAATTGCTACCATGTTTATTTAACTGTTGCTACAGTTCATTCACTCTTTCTCCAAAATATGAATTTGTAGTTACTCATAAATTATCCAGAAATTACATAGATTATTACCCAATATTAAACTACAAGTGTCCATTTTCACTCTACCAGGGCCTTAGGCATCACCAGAAAGCATAACCAGTGTCTTAACATTGATTTTAAGAGACAGAAGACCAGTGAGTAGCCCTGCTGGTAATGATGCAAAGGCAGGGGAGGGGCTTTGGCCAGAGCAGAGGCCAGCAGGCTCCAAAGGAGCAGATAGCCAGCAAGTCTAGCCCCCAGCACCAGCACTGAAATGGTAATTCCCAGTCCCCAGCAGGGAAGAGGTAGCTTTGATCAAAACCAAGGCAGCTTGGTTACAGCTTTCCCTTTTCCTACTTTCAGTTTTTAACAAAGAATTTGTGGTTTTCCACTGGAATAAGCCTTACAGCTAACCAGCCCAAATATAAAGAGAAACTTTAAGTGGTTTTCCTGGAAAATACCATCTTTTTGAAATCTCATTTTGGAAGGATGTCACTTCAAAGTTACAACTTGATCAGTTAGACCAGACACCATCTCACACAGAATTTAACCTCCCTGTTTTCTAAGCTGCATGTAATATCAGTTTTTCTTCATTTCTATTGATTTTACTTTATTACTCCTGTTGTTAATAAAGTTACAGCCAGACTTTAAGGTACCTCTGAACATACGCTGTGAATAATTGCTGGAACTCTTTTTATCCACGCTTTGTTGTTTCCTAGTCATAAATAAGATGCAAATGGATTAATTTGTTATATGAGGTTAAAAACCTTGCAATTAAACAGTTGCTTTCTCTAATGAGAGTGTGTGGAGTTGAGTATGATGTTATTGCTAATATATGGACGAAAAGATGTTCCCACAGTCAGTATTCTTTTTTTTCTTAATGGGCCATATTTCTCTTCCAGTAGTTTTAAGAAACCTGGTATTTTCCTCAAAATACGCACATAGAACAGGAAATGCCACATGCACCTCATACCCTCTTCCGAATCCGTCTCCAATAACCTAGCAAGGTTTCTGCCTCATCTTCTGATGGAAAACATCCCCAGAGGAGCACAAATCTACAAGGCTGAGTGTTAGAAGGAAAGCCCAAAGTGCTCTTCTCTTGTATCACACAATTGGGCACGACTGCTCAACCAGTCCACAGGAAGAGAAATGACAGCATATTCACTGTCCTACTGGTATATCAAAATTTCATTTATCAAACCAAAACAAAGCAGAAGTTTAAAAAATAGTTATTCGTTAAGAAAAAGTGACTGAGTAATGCACATCTGAGGTGAGGGGCCAGCTCCTCAGCCAATATAAACTGGCAAAGACTCCAGATTCTGTGGAGACTTGAACCAAATGAGGAGGATGTGGGACATTACATCCAGCAAATGAGCACTGACAAGGCACAGCAGATGTACTTTTTAGATACAATTATTCAGCTGATGTTTATAAAGTATTATGGCCATGAAAAGCTTGCTCTTCTTATTATTTATAATGTTTAGCACATACAGTTTGTTCACGGCTGCAAGAAAAAATCCTCAAACAATAAAAGTAATTTCTGACCCAAAGGGTTTCCAGCCTAAAAAACAGGCATCAGGAAGAGAGAACATGCTGTGAAAGTGGGAAAAGGGAACAAGCTATAGTTATTGCACATGTTATTGTTTGCTCATAACTTATAATCATCACAGGAAGAGCAAATTTTTAGATGGGATCTCAATGAGAGAAAAGTGGCAACTGTGAGTTGACACTGGGAGGAAGGCAGAACTGGAAAGAAATACCATGAAGACAGAAATAAGGAGACAAACAGGATTTTAAGCATTAATGGTAGAAAGAGGCCAAGAGCCAAGAGAAAAGAAATAAGGGACAACAAAGTCCAAGACACAGGCTGAAGCAGAGTTGTAAAGGAGATGGGAGATAAAAGAAGACACTAAGTTATTTTATTGTGAGAGGAAGGTATTATTGCTGTGTATTGTCTGTAAAAAGGGTAAGCTGGTCCAGACACTTGCCCTACTGAGAGAATGGTTGGTGCGAGCCCTCTCCCCGCAAAGCAGCTTCTTAGAGTTATCTGAAAATTAGCATCTTGATATTGTGCTTTGACTGAGGAAGCATTTGCAGGATTAGCTTTCTAAAATTATCTGCAGTAAACGCTACGCAACGTGAGGAAAAAATCTTGACTTACACAAATACAAAATGTAGTGACTAAAAGCTAGACAACCTGGGATCAAGAAGCTACAAAAGGTTCATTTATAAGACTGCTGGATGTCTGGCCACTTTTTGTTAGCAGCAACTTCCAAACAAAACTCTTATTGAGTTCAAATGGAGGAGGAACAGACCCAAAGATAGCAAATGAACTAATAATTCAATGCATGGTCTGTAAAACACGCTGGGCCACCTTACACTGTGGCATTTGATATTGATCTCAACTTGGAAGCTATACAGCTATACATTTTTTACATGGTTATCCAACACCTACAAAACTGATGCTAACTCCAAAAATGCAGAAGTATTAGGCAAGTACCAAATAAAACAACACCTACTTGGCTTCCTTTATCTAAACAACATGGGCTTGTTTTGGTTAACAAACATCTTATACTCAAAATTATTTTCTTGTTTGGTACAACACAGTAAGTGCTTAAATCAGTCTGCTAATTGTTTTTAATGAATGGGGAAAAACTCAGCCTACTCATGTATCTAACATGAGCATGTGAGGAGAGTCTAAGTGGTCTTCCCCAGGCCTATTGCTAAGCCTAAACCTAAGCAGAGTTAAGATCCTGTCTGAATTTTGATCTAGATTTGTGAAATAAGGCAAATAACATGAGTGCCTCTAGTGCAGAATTAGTTCTGGCACTCCAATTAAGTCCTTTGGTCTGTTCATTTGCTGCTTTCTGTCATGTAGAGTATGTTTTCCACCATACAAGAGGCATATAAAACATTTCTAACTGAGGTTTTCCATCTCTTTTTGTCTGGGCAAACAAATACAAACCTACAAGGCACTGGAGAATCCACATCTTGAGTGTGGAGAAGCAAAACTACACATATAGCATACAAATAAATGCATGGATAAAGAAAAACAGGAGATGAGGCTATGGTTCAAAGTCATTAGTGCCATGTGTTTGGGATAACTGTGTTAGTCAGCGGTAAGGACACCTTGAGTTAAGTTGGGCTGATCATCCCAAAGTGTTCCAGAAAAAGCTTACCAAATGGGCATGAGTTTTGTTTATGCCACAGACTGGTACGTTTTCTTAAAATTTCTGTTTGAGTTTGTACTCAGCTTTCACTATTTGAATTATAGTAGTTTTCTGGGAAGCAGAAGTGTTATTGGCATCAATACAACCTGGAAAAACTACTGTTTAGTAGAAAACAGCCAACAATATTCTCCCATTGCAGTTTAATAGTTAAATACTGTCCTAAGGCCATGACACAATGCATTACTACATTTTCTATGCTACAGTAAAATAAAAGACATAGCATGTATTAATTGGAGAGTAAATTCATTAATAGGATAAAAGTAACAATCAATGAGAATTGATTAACATGCTGCTGTTCATCTGGGAACCGCTTTTGATTTTCCAAGAACATAACAAATTGAAAAAAAAGAAAAAAAAAGAAAGCATTTTAGAATATCACATTAATATTTAATTATTGCACTTTTAAGCAAAACATTCACCAAATACCTCGAAAAGTGGATTTTCAGTCAGAAATTAAGTGTGCAAGCTGCCATTATGACTACATTCAAAAGAATAAAGGACAACATTCATTCTCGCTGCAGAGAAAATTAAGTCTCTTTAAGTGTTGCTCTTTGCCACGAAGTGCTTCCTATCTATGTGGTGTATTTTATTTCCCTTTTTGGCAACAACTGCAGTCCTTTGAAGGCATTCTGGCAAGCCTTCGGAGCTTAAAGCTGAAGTACCAGCTTTGTTTTGGTCAGTTTAGCACAGTATTCAAATAAGGTTTCTTGAGAACATCCATAACCTGCCCATCAGTGAACAGGCAGGATGGCAGGAGGGCAGTGGGAGACACGAGCCCTGCAAGCGATGGGAGACAGACCCAGGGCCCTTTGCCACAGCTGCTGCAGCACTGAGGCACCACTGGCATTCACAGGAGACTTTGGAAGCTTCCACTATGAGAAACTAAGTTTTTATTTAATACTGCTCATACAACTTTTAAATTAAAACGACTATTCCAAACCTTTTGCCAAAACAGCTGCTTCATGATAAACCTCCAGCCTGTGATCTCAGATACTCTATGCCAAAGCTGGTCAGCCAAACATAGTGCTCCAAAAGGATGCAAACTCTCAACAGCAAACACCTGCAAAACCCCTGCTCCCTCGATGAGCTCTGCTTAAAGTAGGTGTGATCCCCTCTCTAGGCACTGCTCTGCATAACTGTGGGCTCAACCCCTACGCAGGGATGACTGTTTAGCAGCAAACACCGGCCTGTCACGATGCATTGGCTTTTAATGTGTTATTTGAAGCCCTTCTGTTGAACCTGCCTTCTAAACTGCAACAACTATAGAGGAAAGCAAACAAGAGCAACAAAACCACAAGATTGCTTGTAATGCAAATACAGATACTTTTAAGCAGGTAATTCAGCTGGGAAATGGTTGATGTCTTTTTGGACCTGTACAGGACCATTACGGCAACAGCGATCATTTGCAAGTGGCTCCACAACAGTGGAAAAGCATGCTAAAAAGGTTATGAAAAGGAGCAATCACCAGACACAGCCCAAAGCCCCAGCTTTCCAGAGTTACACTGCTAGCTTTTCAAATTCAATATTAACTCCAATGGCCAGCTTGCAGAACCAACTAATGAACAGCACGCTTTTGCTGGAAAAAGAAAATTCTCCTAAAGTTTGTCTTCATTCAAGAAGAAAGGGAAAAGCATACAAATGTGTGAATGTATTATTTCCCTCATTCTTGTTTAATAGAAAAAACACATAATTTAATGGTAAAACCATGCATATGGACTGAAAACTTAAAATCAGGCCAGAAAGAAATGTTATGGTTTGGTTATAAACTGAATATTGGTATTTATAATTGAAATGAGGACATAACCTTAACTTGTGTCACAGGCAGAAACGCTGTAATTAAAAAGTTTTATGGGGTAGTAACTAATTTTCTATTAGATGTGCTCTTTAAAGTTCCCACAGCAATATAAAAGTTTTATTAGGCTGGATGTTATCAATGTATGCATTTCTAAGCACCCCTATTATGCACTGCAAGCTGTTCTCATCATCCTGAGGTCTTGTGCGAGAAGAGGGATGCACTGGTCCGGCTTATTTTGTTACACCTGCCACCGAAGAGAGAAGCCGGCGCTGTCGAACGCGCACCCTGCTGACAGAAGCTATAGATCATCTCACACGGTCAAAAAAAATAATTAAAACATGCATACCGCTGACTGAATTTAGGCAAAAGTCTTCTCAACTCCCCAAACTACCGGTCTCACCGGCCGGACACAAGCTGCCATCGCAGCCCGGGCTAATGGCAACACAGCACCCGCGGGTGAGCGCACCTCAGCCCCGACGGGGCGAGTACCCCGCTGGGGAAGGATCACAGCGGGGATTCTAAGAGATCGCGTCCCACCGCGGCGTCGCACCGGGGTCCCGGCGCTGCCCAAGGAGCACACCGCGTAGCCCCTGTGGTCACCGCCACGCAGCGTGTATGTGGCCCCCCGCGGACCCCGGCCGGCCCCTACAGGATCCTGACGCCCCGGGGCCGGGCCGGGCCGATGGTGGGGTTGCGGCTTGCCTCCCGCAGCCAACTCCGGGACTTGGCAGAGGCAGCTTCTTGGGGAGGGTGTGCGGGGGAAGGGCACCGCTTCCCACCTCCAGCCGCTAATGACATT
>JANHGB010053402.1:0-44458 GCA_026283785.1 Coracopsis vasa
AGTGTTCAAGGCCAGGCTGGATGGGGCCTGGAGCAACCTACTCTAGTGGAAGGTGTCCCTGCCTGTGGCAGGGGGTTGGAATTGGGTGAGCTTTAAGGTCCCTTCCAACCCAAACCAGTCGGAGCTACATGCCTCCTGTTAAAGCACATCTATCAGTACCACCACAGCAAATTTTTCTGATCAGGTAACTATCAGCACTCAAGCAACCTTTAGTCAAAATGGAAACAAATAACCTGTTAAGACAAAAATAGTTCTAACACTTATTTCTAGACTGTCATTACCACTTCAAGCCAGATGGGAAACACAATGAGCTTGCAGCTGAGATACTGCCACTTGTCAGAACGAGGTCATATGAAAACCTTCATTTTATCATTGCTCCTTTGGAAGCATTAACAAAGCCTGAAACACTGGACTTTTATTTTTGGATTAATGTTTTTCTTTCTGTTCATTACACGCCCACAAAGACCAGCTGAAAATGGGTGATATGAGTGACTCAAATGTTTCAAGGGACCAGGAAACAATGTCCTCTACAAAATATTAACATGTGATCACAGACACAGAATCATAGAATCAACCAGGTTGGAAAAGCCCTTCAAGATCATCCAGTCCAACTGTTCCCCAGCACTGCCAAGGCCACCACTAACCCACGTCACTGAGGGCCTCCTCTACACGGTTTGTGAACACTTCCAGGGACGGTGATTCCACCACTGCCCTGGGCAGCCTGTTCCAATGCCTGACTGCCATATTCAGTGCATTTTATTTGACAGGACAGAAGAGGTGACAACAGCCAAATTTCAAAGTTGAAACTACTTCCAGGAAATCTGAAACTAAAGCAGCACATATAAAATGTCATCCCACAAACGTTGAGGCTATATGGTACCACAGACTGAGTACTTCATGCCAATTTAGCTGGAAGGCGGACTGAATGCACAAGATGATAAGCAACAGTGACATGAATGTTAGCACCATGTCACAACAGAGGTACCTCGGCATAATGTGTCAAACTGAGGCATGTCTCCTTGGGAAAATAGAGTGTTCTAATTTTATATGAATATATTTATATAATTTGAGATATCTGTGCATATATTTATACACACTGGCATGCACACAAATTTCCTTTATATGCATGCGCACTGCTGAGTAAATACACCATATCTGAGAGCACAACATATGATCTCAATCAAGCACTTCAAACAGCCCAGAGGGACGTGACCATCACTGGGAACTCGATGAAGTCACACGCTTTTCTTTCAGCATCCCTTTGAAAACACAGACCATGGGCATGGCACGTAAGAAATTCAAATCCATCTAAAAAATGAATTAAAAAAAAAAAGAAAAAGGCATCTAAAAAATCTGCTTTTTCCATCAACATTGCACCTTTTCAGCAGAAGGTGTCAGAGTGACTGCTTCCATGGGCTGGTGGAGGGGTGCTCTCCTCCCCAGGGCTCAGCCAGCCTGGGTACCAGTGGGCTCCTAGCCTCCTGGTCAGATCTACCCCCATCAGGGCTCTGTCACAGCTATTTTCTTTCTGTGTCCCCTCCAGCTCTCAATACTCTTCTCTCTAAATTCCTGACTCTACAATTGCCAAGATTAGATTTAAAGGATATTTAACAGGCTTTTTGTTCAAAGTGTGGCTATCACTTGTTTTTATAGTTTAATCCATCAACAGATTCTTGTTTCTGCCTTCTCATTTTATAGCGAGCTTCTTTCTGGGGTAGAGAGATCACAGCTCAAGCAATGAGTTTTGTAAGAACATTCCAAAACAGCATTAGAAGGGGAAACAAAAAAAATCAAAGCACCCCTGTGTTTCCTTATGCATGTTTCATTAGCACTGGTTCTCTGAAGCTCACAAAGCTTTCCACACGAAAACAAAAGATTTTCTTACAGAAATTGTTATCAGAGCTTATTCTTCAGGCTGGGAAATGGGAACATACATGACCAAGCAAATCACTGTCCCATAGAGCTCACTTTAAGTATGTACTATGGGACTACCCCCAACTGAGGTCAAGTTTTCTGAGCTGCAGCCTGGAAGCTAAATTAGCAAAGGATATTTAAACTTTAAAGATGATTCTAGGCGACTTATGTAGACTTATGAAACGGTCTAATGGAGTTAGGTACCTTATTTCCCCTGGCGTTCAACATTTTTTAGGCACTCTCCTCTGCTCATTAGATGCCACAATTTAATTTATCCTTCCATTGTAATTTCTTCTGAATACCAAAGGAAAACACTTTCTTCCAGTAATTCTGCTAATTCAGTTCTGTTGTCTCAAATAAGTTGCATGTATCCATTAAAAAAAAAAGTACACAAGCAGTTTTGTCATACAATTACCTGTTCATATAAGATATGTCTTTGCCATTTTCAGGTACCTCATCCTTAAGCAGAAATAAATAGAAAAGATTGGGGAAAAAAACCTGAACAGCTTGTACCTCTCTAAAATGGCAAACCCTGTGGAAACAGGAAGTAACAGACATCCTTGTTTATTTTTACAAAGCAATAAAGACTCTGAGCTCTGCTCCTCATTGAACTGGCTGCTACAAACTGCCAGCTAAATATAAATCCATCATCATCTTCTGCATCCATGCTGCAGACTTTTCCCACAACCTTTGAGAAATGCACCTTCTTCCCCAACCCCTTAAACATATAAACCAGATTTCTACGAGGCAGCTGTAAGCTGTTTATGCTTGGTTAAAATCTTGTCGTCCTTGAGAAGGCAGAAAACACAAGGATTGCCATATCTGATCAGCTCAGTGATCCATCTCACCCATTATCTCACCTCCAGCCCTTGCCAGTACCTGAAGGGAGCATAATGAAGGTGTCTTTAAAAGGGGGCTTGTTATCACTGTGCAGTGTGCCTGATACACTATTACCAAGGAAGCAAACAGGCTCTTCATCTTATTCAAATTACAGACAGCAGAAGATACAGCCATTACTTAGAACCTGTGGAACTGAATGAGTTAAGAAACTGGTTGGCAAAAAACCTGATTGCATGAAGGAGTGCAGGTCCTTGGCTGTGCTGAGATCAACTGAGTTACAAACTGTCAAAATTTGGAAGCTTCAAATGTGATTCTTCTTTTTCTTGATTAGTTTTTAAACACAGACAACCATCTAATAAACTAATGATACTTTAGGGTAAGTTCTTGAGTAGATGGCCAACTCTGATTGATTTACTATTAGCGTCAGGAAGCTCAAGATAATAGTTCAGAAGCAGACAAACCTGTAGGGAGGAGTTCACGTAAGAAGGCTGCAGCAGTACGTTAAGATCTCTTTTTTATAGAAAAATGTTCTCAAATTACATCAATGCTTTTTACTGAACATCCATTTTGCAACACAAGTAGGGCATCAGGTAGACACATTCAGCTTTCATGCACAGCTTGATTATGAAGATTAAATTGTTACTCTGTGAGAACATTTTTTAAAGAAAACATAGCAAAAATATGCACATATTTAAAAGCTTTTTATACTCTGACATGTGGCATGGATTTAAGCTTTCAGAAAGGAAGAATTTGCCCAGAGCATGCATTTCTTGAGCCATAGAAGAAAATATTAAATAACCCAAAGATTAAATAATTCCAAGAGCCCCCAAATCTTCCTAACTCTTCCTTGAGTCATCCTTGAGGCTGCAACATGCATGTGTTAAATGAGGCTAAAGCAGCATGAGAAGCTGAAACCCTGTCCCTGCCTTTCCTCTTCTCTAGTCTCAGTCTCCATGAAAAGGTAAAGAAAGAGAAGATATTTGAGGATTAGAGCTGGAGCGTCCTCCCGCCCACCTCTAGCTGTTGAATAGTCTCTAGACCCTTGACAGAGACGAAATATGGACAGAGAACAAGGTATTGCACCTCAGGCCTCTCCTATGAGGATGAGAAGATGTAAATACAGCTCAAACCTATCCACTCAGTAATCTTTATTAAAACTTAAATACTGAAAATAACATTTATTTCTATATAAAACCATTGTATGTAAATACAAAAATATTGATGAAAGCTGGTGAAGATATTTTCGGAAGGGATGCTACAATGAACAGTGACTGCTTCCATGAGCAAGTTACCATTCATGGCTGGCTAGGAGCTATGCTCCCACATCTCTCTTTATATGACAGAATCACAGAATCAACCATGTTGGAGAACACCTTCAAGCTCATCCAGTCCAGTCATTCCCCAGCACTGCCAAGGCCAACACTAACCCACGTCACTGAGGGCCTCCTCTACACAGTTTGTGAACACTTCCATGGACGGTGATTCCACCACTGCCCTGGGCAGCCTGTTCCAATGCCTGACTGCCATTTGAGGAAGAAATTGTTCCTAATCTCCAGTCTTAAACCTCCCCTGGTGCAGCTTGAGGCTGTTTCATTTTGTCCTATCACTTGTTATGTGGGAGAAGAGAATGATGCAGCTGCAACAGCCCAGACAAGGGCCCACGACGGATGGTCAGAGCAACTCTGCTGCACCCCAAGTATCTCTGGTCCCTTCATGAAACTTGCTATGGGGAGTCTGCTGCATGCTTTGTGTGTATAGACCACACAGTAAATAGCGGTAAAACCACTACCACAGTTCAAGTCACTAGTCAAAAAGAGAACCTATGAACATATCCACCTTACACCGCAAAGCCTTCTGCCACTAAAGCTGCATCTTGAGGTGCTGAACTAACTGAATAATATGTGTGGGCTCTTTATTATTGTTACCTGTTGGTTCCCATAGGTTAATAAAAAACCACAATGCTTACTGTGATAAATCACATAACCATAACTGATTCCATGATGAAATAAATAACGATCTCAGCAAAACTAGCATGAAACTGAGATCAGAACTGAGCCAAGCAGCTTGTGGTTTTGCTGTAGGTAGAGCAATCAAACAAGCCAAGTAGCAAATTTTGGGCCCAAATATTAAGTAAGGTCATTCCTCAGCTACAGTAGCCTTTGGTTGTATGGTTCAATTCCAATATTAATTTGAACTGGGTTTGCAGCTTTTCTTTTTTCCCCTGAATTATGTGCACCTATGAAGGTGCTTTGAAGCCTTTAGACATGATGTGAGGTGAGTTCCTGAAAACACAGGAAAGGCTGTTGCGACCCCTTGGGAGTTATTTATGTCTTTCAGGAATGAACTAAGACAGTGAATGTGTATATATATCTGCATATATGTGTGTGTGAATATATATATATGCAAGTCCTCATTCCCGAATGGAGGAAGTGGTTTCAAGAATAACCTATAATTTTCTTAATTGTTAACTGAATGGAGTTATACAGAAACAGCTGCATTTCTGTGTTAGATCAAGTAGTAGAAATCTTACAAATAAATGCAGCATGCTTGTAGCCAAGGTTTTTAAGATCTGTGCAATTTCAGACACCTTACAGTGGAAGAAGAGTTTCTTTTTCTTTATAACTCCGATATTCTTTCAATGACTCAGACTGAGCACCCCAAAACCAGACGGATTTAAGACCTATAACTACTTTCAAGATGGTCTAAATAAATGACATGAACGTTTTATTTTGCCTGGGTACCATATCTGCTTCCAGTACTTGCAGTTTTGATGCCAGTTTACTATTTTAAGGAAGTGTTAAAGGTAACTAATCTAGCTGGTGGAAGAGATGCTGTCCACTCTGCAAATACACTTCTTGAAGACGGAAATGGAGCTCACGTGGATCCATACTGAAAACAGATTATAAATTTTCCTCTTCAAAAAGGATTTTAGTGTACGTATCACCCCCTTCCATGCAATATAGATACTTCTTTTCACAGAATAGCAACCTCCATCTGGAAGAAATAGGAGTAGGAAAATCCTGTCTTTAGGAGACACTCTCAGGGAACTATGTATCCCCAAACTAATACAGACCTAACAATTTAAAGATTAAAAATGCATAGCATCTTGAACAGAAGCAAGCAGCAGATGGGAAACCATTATGAATCATAAGGGCAGCTAACCATTGCAACTGCCAGAAGGAGGTAAGCAACCATAACAACAGCCCAATTTGTTTTCTGTGTATCTAGCCTCAAAAGTAAGCTGAGTAAAGAAAACTGGATAAATCCAATTGAATTAAAGAGTTCCAGGAGTATATGTCAAAGAGAATTTACATCCTGTAGGAAGAATCTCAAATTTTGAAGGGAGACATTAATTTCCTGTTAATTTCCTAGCCTGCTCTTTTCAAACTGGTTTTCATAACCCAGAGGGCATAGCAAATCAACAGAAATAATAGAAAACCAAAAATTATATCATAATAATAATAGTAATAATAGAAACAAGAAGAACTGATAACAGAAAAACCTCAAATCCATTGGCAAAAATACAGTAAAAAGCCAATTCAACAAGCCGTTAACCAAGATAAACTTTCCTTGTATGGACAGAGAAAAATAAGCTTGTTTCCTATGTATTTCCTAACATTGTTAAAAACCCACCAAAAATCCTGTGCATTTCTCAATTGTCAAATCAGCTTTAGCTGGAAGAGCTTGAAAGTTTCTTTACCGAGTTTGCCTAAAAAATGTTTCAAAGTGAGGAAGACTTTGGAAACCACCACTTTTTTTCTTTTTCCATTTCCCCCCTCCTCTCCCTCCCCCAGTTTGTTTCTTAATTTGAAAGATGCTGTGAAGTCACAGAATCATAAAATCATGAAATGGTTTAGGTTAGAAGGGTCCTTAAGATCATCCAGTTCCAACCCCCTGCCATGGACAGGGATGCCTTCCACTAGACCAGGTTGCTCCAAGCACTGTCCAGCCTGGCCTTGAACACTGCCAGGGGTGGGGCAGCCACAGCTTCTCTGGGCACCTTGTGTAAGGGCCTCACCACCTTCACAGGCAAGAATTTCTTCCTAATGTCTCATCTCAATCTCCCCTCTGTCAGGTTAAAGCCATTTCCCCTTGATCAAAGCCCCTCTGCAGGTTTCTTGTTGACCCCTTTAGGCACTGGAAGCTGCTCTAAGGTCTCCCCTTAAGGAGCCTTCTCTTCTCCAGGCTGAACAAGCCCAACTTTCTCAGCGTGTCTCCATAGCAGACGTGCTCAGCTCCATGAAGTCACGCCAACAGCTCCACGTCCTCCTTATGTTGGGGGCCCTACAGCTGGATGCAGGACTGCAAGGGGGACTCTCACAAGTATGGAGTAGGGGGGAAAACCCCCTCCCTCAACCTACTGGTCATGCTGCTGGTGATGCAGCCCAGGACATGGTTGGGTTTCTGGGCTGCACACTTCCAAGTCATGTCCAGAAGAAGGAAACCATCTCCTAAGCCCACCTCTTCTTTCTTCCAGGCCCCTCAGTTTCTTCGGACTTTTTTTTTTTTTCCTCCAGACTTCCAGAATGGAAAAAATCCTCACTTATTATTCTCAAGCTGAATTTACCCATCCCAGCTTTCCAACCTGCTCACTCCACTACATTGCAGCTGATTTATTTCCCTGCTGCCACCTGAATGGCTTGCCCTGCTGTGAGATGTCTGCTGGGTTTGCAGATAGCAATTCAAGATTGCAGTGCAGCTCCTGATGCTCAGTTAAGATGATTTTAAGAAGATCAGTGAAGATCAACCTGCTCCCTGGTGAATAAGGGCACCGCAGCTGCATCCACACTGAGCTAATTTGTTAATGAGGCAGCTACACCTTTCAACAAAAGATCTAGGAAAACAATCTGATTAACATAATACAAAAGGTTAAAACCAACAAAGCACAAGGACTGAAGGCTCTTCTCGCCTCAACTGTTGTTCCTAAACCAGTGCTGATCAAAGCTTGCTTTTTACCTGTTTTTGTTTTCCAGCTCTGCTATCAGCTGTCTTTGTTGTTTATTTGCATCAAAGCTGAAACCCAGGTCTGCCGGAGGGCGAGGCTGGTGGATGAGGAACAGAGAAAAATTAGACAAAATATTCATTACCTGTTAACCCTATACAACACAGTTTGGATCCCGTTGTTCTTCGATGCTGTGGTATGATACCTACAGCCCAGGCTGCAAAACTGTGAGAGCAGCTGTACTGAGATGGACTACAAGAACACATTGGTATGTGGTTTATGGATGACTTGATCTGATCTCAGGGTGGGAGGCTGCTGAAAGGGTGACCTGGCTCATCATCCTATGTCTGAAGAACTTTATTTGCCTTTTTTTTTAAAGACCTTAAAAAAAAAATAAATCTAAACCCAAAACACCATACCCATCTGTTCCCAAAGCACCAACAGGCTTCTCTGGGAAAAGATGCAGTTACACCTTTTGTCATAAAGTCTTCTAGCAAAGCACTGACCTTCCCCTGTGTCAGCCGGTGAAGGCCATGGTGCCTCTGCCTCTTACAATGTACTTGAGAAATGGGGTGTTTTCTGACACAACAGAGTCCTTGTGCTCTGCTTTTACCTTTTTATTTTCATCTCTTGAGATTTCAAGATTGCACATATTTTACCACAACTTTATCAGAAGGACCTCAGATTGGGATCTTGTTTTTAGAAGACACTTTCACAACCATTTTTAGAAACTATTTGGGTAGTAAAACAAGTCGGATGAAGAGCTTGGTATCAATCAGTGCTCCTCCAGACAGGGTGGAAAGTGACAGCTTCAGGACGAAGAGGACAGACACTACCAGGGTTTCAGTTTTGTTTTGCTGCGGGTATCTAGAGCGAGCCTTGATGGGCTTAAAGTGCAGATAGTATTTCTCTTCTTTGGGCAAAACCCCCATGGTGGGTGGGTTTGCACTTGGTGAATGAGCCTTGCTTGACTCACACACCTACAAGCTGATCTTCAGTGTCCTTTTGGGTGATGTGACAGCAATTCATGAGTCTCCTACTGACATGGAAATTTCCTGTGTAAAACCTGCTTGGTGAGGCAGGTCCCAGGCAAGAAGAAACAAAACAGCTGGGGGACTTCGAATGAACAGTGTGAAAAATAAAAATAAATCAACACAGAAACTCATCTCATCTCATAATCTCCTCTTGATGTTTGGAGTAGGTGCACAGTGCAGGCAGCAGCATGGCCACCATTCTTTCCATCTTGGGGTAACCTGAACAGTCTTGATGTAGGTAACACCAATATGACCTACTGGTTCCTCCAAAACAGTGTGTCACAAAGCTGAGGTCCCATGGCCTCTTCCTGTATCCTGGTACAATCAGATACAAGGACAAGTGCAGGTGACGTGTTTCACCTGCAGTCTCAGGAGCTTCTGGAGGCTCTGGGGCTCTTGGGAATCCATCTGAAGCGCATGAACCCTTGTTCTGCTGCAAAGTAGGGCTGTGCCTACAAAACCACATTCTTCCCCTTAATCCCTTTCTTCAGAAATCCTGTCCAAAGCCTGAAATCACCTTCACGACCTAAAGTACTTGAGTCCTCAGGAGCAAAGACAACACTGCAGAGAACTCAGAGGAGAGACATTCCTCATGCTGCTCGTGTTCAAACATCACTACTCAAGAGGTCTTTTGAAAACTGCGCAGTGGCTATTTTGTATGACAAATATTTGTTCAATTGCTTGAAGAGTCCATTCAAGTTTTTACCATAACTCAGAATCACAGTTATCGGGGTTAGAAAGGACGTTTTGAAATGGTCTAATCCAAAATTCCTCCTCAAAGCAATGTCAACTAAAGCAGGTTGCTCAGGATGTTGTCCAGCTGAGTTCTGAATAACTCCAAGGAGAAGACTCCACAGCCTGCTGGGGTGACCTGTTCCAGTGTTTGAGCACTTGCACCATAAGAAGCATTTTCTTTTTTTTAAATGGCAGTGAGCTAGTGCTCATTGCCTCTTATTCTGTCACAGCACCACTGAAGGGACTCTCTCTGCCTCCACTGTATTACTTGCAACCATCATATATTAATACACACACACCCCCACCCCCCCCAAGTCTTCTCAAGGCTAGACAGCCCAGAGAAAAAAATCAAGCTCCTGATTCTCCACCAACACCTGAACCCTCCAGGTTCTTAAACTTAAAAGGCACCTGATGCTCAGACTAATAGTTTGTGCAGGGGATGCATACGCTGATGGAATAAAGAGCATCAGGCAGAGGCACTGGAATTTGATCGCCTATATTGCTAGATGTTTAATAGGGCCCTTGCCTTATTTTTAGCCCAGACTAACCAGCTCTCTCAAGCAATTCTCAGCATGGGATTTACTGTAAGCAAAGAACTATATGCAGCAGGTGGTTTGTATGCAGCTGGAGGGTGAGAGCGCTCAGTATGATAGATGTGGGCATCAGGAGTTTTTAATGATGGCTATATACAAAGCCAAAGTGTCTATCATATGCTCAGCTGTTGAGAAAGAGCACTGACCTCTCACCTGATCTATACTACAATACTCGAGAGAGAGGTGTCTAAACTCTTGCATATTCAAAAGTCTATCAAAGAGACACCTGAGACAGCATTGAGCCTGCTGAAAATACAACAGAGGTACATGTCTAACTGCTGCTGCACTTGTCCAGAAAACATCTGACACCAGCTCTAGCTATATCTGACCTTGAATGGGTAATAAGACACAGATCCTGTGCCACATTCCCCAACAAAGAGGCATTCTGGGGGGCAGCCAGCTCCATCCATCCTGCCAAAGCCCAGCTGCAGGCAGCAGTGCACGATGCAGTGGTGGTCAGGAGGCAGCCCTGGGATTCTGGTTCATGCTCTTTGGGTTAGGTTTTATTAAAAAAAAAAAAAAAAAAAAAAAAGCAATGGTGGTCTAATTTTAAAAAATATTAACTGCCCAAGACCTGGAATTTATAGCCTTGGGATAAAAACTCCTATTAGAAAAGAGACTGAAGACAACACAGACAGATGTTTTGAGTAGCCAGGGCAAGACGAAATTCATCAGTGTACTTAGATCTTGGCACATTAAATAAACATGGGGCAGTATCAGACCTTTTGTGTTCACCTCTGAAAGCACTAACTTTTATCAGGGGACACTCCAGATGGTGGAAGAGGCTGTCCATAAAGCTTACACCTAGAAACAATGTAAGAAGGAACTAAAAACTACAGACCAGTCAGCTTAATCTCAGATCTTGGTGAAAAATCACTAAATAAAGCCACTTGTTAACACTTACAAGATAGGCTAAGTAATAGTCTACATGGAGTTTATAAGAACAAATCATGCCAAAGCAAACTACTCTCTTTCCATAGTGAAAAGTCAAATCCTATGTACAGAAGAGAAACTATTACCCCAATACATTTTCACCTCAGCAATGTTTCTGACATCCTTTTGTGGGGTTTGACAGCTTTTCTCTTAGATTTAGTACCATTCAGTATTTTCATCAATATCATGAATGATGGAATAAAGTATTTACCTTTTACATCTGCAGACTCTATCAAACTGCTACTGCTTTATAGGGCAAGATAAGATATAAAATATACTAAAATACAAAATTATTTAAGGAAATCAGAGAAATGGTTTGAAAAATAGGTTGCAATCTATTAAGACAAATGCAATAATGATGCTAATGAAGATAATAACAATGCTAAAATAACAAGAGCATACAAAATAAGTGATGCATGATGCAATTGTTTATTACCAACCAACTGATGCTCAGCCAGCTCCCTAGCGGTGGCCCTTGGCTGGCTTTCCCCCTGGTTTATATACTGACCATGATATTGCATGGCATTGACTATCCCTTTGGACACTTTCAGCTTCTTGTGGCCCCCAACTTCCTCACTGTCAGGGCAGCGTGAGAAGCTGAAGAGTCCCTGACTGCTGCTCAGCAACAACTAAAACATCGGTGTGTTAACCATGTTTTCATCCTAAATCTAAAACACAGCACTGTGCCAGCTACTGGGAAGAAAAGTAACTCTATCCCAGCTGAAACTAAGACAGAGGGTGAAGAAGAATGGTCAGAAGTCTATGACTAATGACAATGAGGAAAGACTGAAACTGAAGAAATGAAAGAATGAAGAAATGAAAGACTGAAAGAATGAAGAATGAGAGGATACAACAAAAGAAACTTTCAATACACAACACTTGTTACTAACAGCTAAGTAATACATTGCTAAGTAATATATAGAGATATCCCCTGAGATAGAAGGATGAGTGGTGGGCTCAAACTGAACAAAGCAGCACTATATTAGGATGCAGGTAAAACTTTTTATTGGCAGATGAATTTACACATTGGAACAATTTTCCTTGATGGACTCAATCTGGTGTGGAGTCACAGAATCATAGAATGGCTTGGGTTGGAAGGCACCTTAAATCCCATCCACTGTTTTGGGTTTTTTTTAATAATTTGGATAAGCACCTGCCCAACAATGGTTTACACATACCTAAGCTGACCTACAGTGGAAAGTACCTGTACAGAGGTCCTACCTGGCCTGTCATTATTCGGAACTAGGGAAGCCACTAGGCTGTCAGGACACTCCAGCTTTGCTAACGTGGGTGCAGGCTGCATGTTGAGTATTTACATTTATACAGATCTATGACTTGCAGAGAGGTAAGGTATATGATCGAATACTCAAAAGTGACAGACAACTTTTTCTTTCTGCAGAGGACAATGCTGTTTCCAGGTCATTTCCAGCCTCTGCTGACTCCTCACATGGGGTCACTGTTCCCTTTCAAAGAACATAAGGGAAAACCGTCCCCTAATCAATAAACAAAGCCAGGTTGCTTCTGACTCTCTGTTTAGATCAGGTGTGGAAACATGCCACCTTTGGTTCTATAACTGAAACTTCCATAGGTTAAAATCTAACGATATTGGAGATCTTCACTATTTTCAGGTGTGTGAACTAGATACATAGTTATTTGAATCAACAACTTCCCATGTCTTCTGTTCTGATGGAAGGATTTTTTCCTTCAAAAGCCCAAAAATTTGACTCCCAGACACCTTTCTGTTCCTGTCACTGCTCAAGCTCTTTGATTACATTTTCTCTATGACTTTTCCTTTTTCTTTTATCATTCTTGTTACCAGACTTCATTCCTACTGCTTTATAAACCTCTAGAAACCTGTGAGAAAAACCACCATATTTCATAGCAACTAAAGAAATAACTCACCATTACATTCTCAGTAACAAAGAAGTAAGATTAATCAAGAACTCTGATGGTTTTCTTTTTCAGTTCTTTTCTTGGTGGGAAGAAGTCTTTGTGTTTACATTGCATTTTCAGGTGGCTTTTCCAGTAGCTCAAGCATTGCATTTATTTCAAACTGTTTTTTTCTCCAAGAGGAAAAAACACTGGAACAATTTTCCTTGATGGACTCTATCTGGTGTGGAGTCACAGAATCATAGAATGGCTTGGGTTGGAAGGGACCTTAAATCCCATCCACTGTTTTGGGTTTTTTTTTAATAATTTGGATAAGCACCTGCCCAACAATGTTTGTTGCATGGTAGTCTTACACAGCACATTTGTATACTCTACAGTACAGTACACAATGTTCACCACTAGTACAAAATCTGACATTCTGCTCACAAACCAACATCTTAGTTCCAAGCATCCAGGGTGCTGGTCACCCGTATTCACTTCTCAGAAGTGGGAAGTCATTTAAGTAACTGAAAATCTCTTCTCAGTTACTTTGCTCACAGGATCGGTAGCCTTAATCTTTTCTTGATTGATCGTCGAACAATAATCCCCCAAGTTCCTTTATGACCTAGTTGTGAGATCTATTTTCTCTGTGATAGGCAAATACCTTGCCACAGCCCATATAAAAAAATACAACATCATCTTGAAAGAGTTTACAGTGGACACCTGGATCTAAAAAACTTTGTCACTACCATTCTCAAGCCTAGAAGACTGCAGGCTGCTTTATGGAGTAGCCAGTTTAGTGAACCCTGCCTCAACATCTGAAGTGATCTCAGGATGCCCACAGCGATCTCTTCTGAAAACACTAGGTTTTATGAGAGGAAGTATTACTTAGGGTAAAGGGATTTGCAAGAATTACTGAGAAACTGGACATGGTGTGGGGCCTGCTCTTGATGTAAGAGTTTCAAATGAATATCATATGGGTATTGCATTACCTCTTGTGGATGTGAGTATTTCAAAAGCATCTTCTAAATACAATTATTTAATAATTCTAAAGTGTGAGGTATCATTCAAATGTGCAAATACCACTCTGGGCTTCAAGTTGGACATTGGAAGTACAGCCCAATGAATGGCTGTAGTGAATGAACTCTGGAACACATGGAAGGAAACCTAACTGTAGTCACTGCTCCCATTTCTGCCCAGCATTTTGTTAACACCAAATTGTTACTGTTATCACCTTTGGAAGAGTTTTGAGTGTATAGTACAGGATTGCAATGCCAAATGCTATTCTCATAAATTCAAGGAGACAAGAATTCATTAGAGCATTTGCATGCTACTATTTACCTTGATGAGAGGTACATGTCCTCTCTGTGAAGATATATGTGGTTCTTAAAATCTCTGCACTTAAAAGAAAAAAAACCCCAACAACCCAAGCCATTCATTTACTAGTCAGTGCTCTTATGTTTGCACTCCATCTTACTGGACAGGTAGGAATCACTTGTGTCTTTCAAGATTTATTACTGTCATTCCTTTCTTTAAAAAGCCTAGCAGGTTCAGCTCCCCACCTGCTCAGCAGTACTGAACACCAGTGACATAGCCCCTTTCTGTGCTAGTCTTGCAAAGACTTCCTGCTACAAACAGAGCACAAAGACCTTGTGGGAGTCAACAGCATAAGATGTCAGGCCTTCAAAATTACTACATCTGGTTTACTTGTTCTTGTAAAATTTAAAAATATTTATTAAATAATGTCTAAAGCCTGAAAGAAAAGTTACATGAAAGGAATACTACAAATATTATTTAGGTTGTAGGCAGCTTTAACGAGATCAGATGATGACAGGCTTTTAGCAGTGCTTAATGTTGAGGGAAGAAGCGCAAGCACATAGTTTTCAAAGAAGAGCAAAGTGGGCAAGAACCTAATTACCGTAACTCATCCACATAACTCAACCTAATTATCCACTCATCCATAACTGAGTATTATTTTATATTTATTAGGTGCTCGTGCTTTTCCTAGCAGCAAGGCTGCACAGGTCAGCAGAATACTGCCAGGAGTGCACAGTCCCTGTGGACCTCTGTTCTTGCCAAGTGCTGCTGCCTGCCATAGTGGGTCATCTCTATCAGAAGTCACAGGGAAGCAGCAGGCACATCTGGCTCGCAGGTCAGATATCAACCTGCCCAGGTATATCAGCAGAAACTCAGGAGGATCTGGAAGTGTGCTAGTGAAAGAAAATGGGGGGAAAAAAGAGCTGAGGTAGAGCAGGTGGGAGAGGAGATAAAGGAGATACTGGCTTGGAGAAAGGGAGGTGTTGTATAGGACACTGACAACAGAGGACCTAGGGTTGCTTTATATTTATATATATGACTGTATACACATATATTCACCTAAAAAATATGTAATCACCCCTTAAAAGTATGTAATCACCTTATATGCAGGATTATCAATATTCAGTTATATACTTAGGGCAGTTTTGAGGCAGAATCTGATATGCATGTGGAAGGGATTTTGTAAGAGATAGTAGGTAAGGAGGATGGGGACACAGGAGATCATTTCCAGTCCCTGCTTCTATCAAAAATGGGATGATTGATAAGAAATACCAGGTTATTTCTTACCTCTGACCGATAATCTGAACAAATCAGCAGAGGGAGACAAACAGATGGAGTTGTGAACTTGAAAGTTGGGATTTAAACAAAATTTGGCTTGATTTCCATTAATTTCTTCTCTTTATTCATCTGGTTGCCTTCTGCTTTTCTCTCTTATGCTTTCTGACTAACCGGTCTGGTGGAGGCAGCCAACAGTTATTTTAACGCACAGCACTCTGCTGTGACCAAACCAGCAGGCCACGCATAGCCCCGAGCAACTTAAATTCAATAAAAGGGATTTTGTCTTCTGAAGACTGGCTTGAAGAAAACAAGAGTGGCCCAGTCAGGGCTTGTTTGAGTGAACACAGGCTCAGCTGCTGTCTAGAAGTGCGTAATTGTGCTGGTTGCATGCCATCATCCTCTGCTGCACTACTGAGCAACTTGCATGCATCAAGAGACAAATGAGGCATTCTCCTTTCTTCTCCTCCCTCCTCATTGATTTTTCTCCTTTGAAAAGAAACAGACTTGGATTTCAAGAATTAACTCTGAGATCTGCCTCAAATTATTTTGTCCAAAGACTTCAAGCAAAGGCATTTTCCCTAAAAAATGATGCATTCATATGACAAGTGACATTTTTTATAGTAACAAGCCTGCAGAAGGCAGTTCTAACATTCTACCTTATTTGAGAAAAAGTAGAAACTGATGGACTGAGTCAGATCCATTGCCTCACAGCCCAGTGTAAATTTCCAGCAACGACCGCTGCCAGCTGCTTCAAAGAAAAGGGTAAGAAAATTTGCATTAGGCTGTTGTGGTATGAACAGTCTGTATCTGGGATAATCTGAACTTCTAGCAGTTAGAGCATGTTAAAAAATAAATCATGTAAGATCTCAGAGGTAGGGCCAGAGAGGACATCAAGAAATGATTTTGTTCACATCAACCTCTCTCAAGTATCCCCAGCAGATACTGGTCTATCTTGGTTTTAAAATCTCCATTGACAAACATTCCATAACACCTTCACGGTGCTTATTTCCATTCTACACTTTTATTAAGGTCCAAGTTCATAGAAAAAGTACAGATGAGAAGAAACCTCTAGAGATTTCTAGTCCACATGCCAATTCACAGCAGGTTGTTCAAGAACTTGTCTAGTTGAGCTCTGAATGTCTCCAAGGAGGAAGATTCCAATTCTTCTCTGGACAACCTCTTGGACAACAATATCTGACTATCATCATGGTGAAATTTTTTTTCTTAATTTATAGTTGGAATTTCCTTTTGTGCAACTTCTGTGTCTTTTCACTGTGCACTTCTGGTGGGTTGACCTTGGCTGTGCGACAGGTCCCCGTATGTCTGGCTCATCAGGTAGCTGCAGACAGCAGTAAGATCCTCCTTTGCTTTCTCTTCTCCATCGTGAACATACACAGCTCTCTCAGCCTCTCCTTGTATGTCGTGTACTACAGCCACCAACCATCTTAGTGGTCTCTCCTGCCCTTGCTCCAGTATGCCCATGTCCTTCTTGCACTGCAGAGCCCCACAGCAGACACAGTACTGCTGATGTGGTCCCACCAGCTCTGAACAGAGGAGGATCAGTTCCCTTGGCAAGTGATACGGACTTCCTGAGCTTCTAAGACAGGATTTTTAACAGCCTCCAGGCAGCTCACAGGCTTCCTGCTTTTTGGGCTGATGCTTTTAGGACTTTTGCTAATAGTTTTTACACAGTTCCCTTTCTTGAATGAATATCTGCGTACTGGATTTACTTGGTATGCCCTCTCCTGTTGTTAAAGCTAAGTATGTGATAGTTACCACCACAGAACAGCTAGCACAGTTAACACCACTCAAACTCATCCTGATGCATCACCCTGGACCAACTCCAGGAGTTCATCTTTCTGTGGATTCTAAAACTAGTTGTTCAAAGCAGCATCATTTATTGCATTCCAGTGTTTCTGAATTTCCCTCTGAAAGGGTATAGGTTTAGTCCCTATGTGGGCAGCTGAAATCTCCCACTGTTACTTACCTGTCCTAAATTTGCAGCTTGTCATATCTCACTTAACATTTCCTGCTCACTACCAGCAGCTAATCAGGGTGTTGGTATTTATTTACTAAGAATTTGGAATTTCAACCCACAAGTTCTTCTCTTTTTCTGTGGTATCTTTATGCTGTTACATCATGTATTTCCATTATGTACACCATTCCCTTGCCTGCACATCCTACTGTGTCATTACTGTAAAGCTGGTAGCCTGGCTACCATATACTCAATGAGCATCTTTCTCCTACTGGATCTCTGAGATGTTTATTATATTGGGATTTTCATTTGATATTCCCTATTTTAATTCTATATGAGAAGAAACAAATGTTCCTTTTTTTCGTTTTATTTTTTTCGGTTTGGAATCTCTCAGCCTCTAATTTACTCCTGTCTCCTTGTTTTAATGTTGCAAGAAGAGTATTAAAAAACCACAACTATGCCTGACAAATCTCAGCTATTCCATTTCCTCAGAAGTAAGCCCTGCAGACTCAGCACGCCATCCCAAAGCTCAGCAGGATGTTCCTCCACCAAGTTGCAATGGCCAACTTGGCCACTACTCATACAAACTGCTGGCTAGGGAAGGAGGATCTCCTGTTGGCAAGAAATAATTAGAACCTGCCATGAAGCAGAGCACTTAAACTCTAATTCCTTTAGAATATGAAAAATATATCCATTTCAGCTGATTAGCATTTCTGGAGGGTGAATAAACATTGGACCCAGTAAATAACTTTGGATTCCTTGCTGTTAAGCTTTAGATGCAGTGGAAACACACTATTATTATTCTTACCTCCTTCTTCTACCACACTTCAATTGCTGGCAGCGCTTTGACATCTACCCTGTGATGTAACTTATTTGTATGAAAAGAAAGCAGTAATTTGCTGCAGGTCTTTGAAAAGTCTCAATAAACTGTAAATGCTCCTTTCTTTACACCCAGAGAAGTTGCTGCATTTTTGACTTCTTTCAGAACTACAAAGCAGCAGAAACAGGTTGAGGCAATTTACGGATTTTTAAAAGATTGGGTTTGTTCAGAACCAACATTGTAACTCTTCAGTTTTCACAATACTTCTTTACTACTACCAGAAAAAGCCAAGTAATGAGTAGGAATTCTTCCACTATCTTCCAGAGTGAAAGTGATGCAGCAATTACTGTCTCAACGACTTCAATTTTATATGAAGATTACATAGAAATCCCCTCCTTTTCCATCTAAGCCAGGAAGTTTGCACTGTGTTGCTTTAATATTTCAACATGAACATAGTCCTAGTGAACTAAATAGCTTCAGAAATGCAAATATACCATTTGAAAGAGATAATGGGAACTGACAGTTAAAAATGTTTAAAAAATGTAATTCTTTTTTATTCAAGTTTTACAAAAGGGAAATATCTGGTCACATCCATATGACAAAGTCAGATTCTTGGCTGAACACACACATGAAAGAAATCATGAAGAGGCATGAGCCTACCTTGCGGGAAAGGACGTGAAAGTATTTATATGACAAATATGTAATGAAAAGGGGGACAAGGACACTGATATTAAGGTGTGTCTCTAGCCATGCTAATATGTGGCAGGACACATGCTCTGCCTCAGTGGTAAGATGCCTTGGAGAGGTAATTGCTACTGCTGGCAGCCGTAGGAGACAAGGGCTCTAACTGACATAGTACACAGAAAATTGTAATTTTGCAGTATCACAGAATCACGGACTCATTTAGGTTGGAAAAGACCTTTAAGATCATTGAGTCCAACCATAAACCTAACAATGCCAAGCCCACCACTGAATCATGTTTGTGCCACATCTACACATTTTTAAATCCCTCCAGGGATGGTGACTCCACAAATTCCCTGGGCAGCCTGTTCCAGTGGTTGACAACACTTTCAGTGAAGAAATTTTTCCTGATATTCAACCTAAACCTCCGCTGGTGCAACTTGAGGCCATTTCTTCTCGTCCTATCACTTCTTGCAAAGAAACAAACATTTTCTTACTACAATTCATGTACTGTGGAAGAGTGGTGATCTCGTAGCAGCCTTCCAGTATATGAAGGGGGTCTACAAGGATGCTGGAGAGAGACTCTTCATCAGGGATTGTAGTGATAGGACAAGGGATAATGGGTTCAAACTTAAAACAGGGGAAGTTCAGATTAGATATAAGGAAGAAATTCTGGTGCAGCCTGTTCCAAGCCGCTACAGCAGGCCTAAGGATGTGCACCTTTGTCAGACAGAAAGAGCAGCCAGTTTCTGGAGTCTGTGCTAAGCCAAGCTGCTTCTAAGTGGCATACGCAGTGGAAGTGTTGCAAAACAGCAGCCGTGACTTTAGGGAGATCTACTGCTACTTGGTGACATGGGAAATTGTTCCTGCAAACACTGCTTTCCTTTCATACGGCTAAACCAGCAAAGGCGGGTATTTCCTCATCTAGCTAGACTGCAAATATTCTGTGGAATTTCAGTAAATTCTTAATTGCCATGATCTCCTTTAGCAATTTGCTGCTAAGCAGTATTTATTTTTACCAATTTAAAATTGGCTGGTTGTTTCCTTTAGTTTCTTCTATTATAAGAGACTACAAACATCAAAAATACCTTCCTTTCACCCTCTCAGGCTCCTTCCTTCTGGAATAAATATCTTCTGCAATGTTTGTTCCACAATTTGTTTTCCTTGGGAATCTATGTATTTATTCTTCTCTAGACTAAGTAGGACTAATCTGTTTATTCTCCTCTGACCTCATTTCTGACAATTTGTGGTGTTGTTTCCCACTTTCCTGCTCTTCCCCGCTGCCTGTGAGCGCAGTATTTCTGCTGAAAACGAGGAACACGTCCTGCTCCTTCACATCAGCTGAATAAACAGAAAAATGACAATTTCACGCCGCTATTAGCATTAAACTACTAATTAGACTCCGAAAACACCTTCCGTATTCCACGGCTTGTGAAGAGGGATGAATATTCACTTACTGCATTTCCAGCTTCAGCAGCCAGCCGGGCGGCGTATCTGGCGATCAGCCTGTGCTCCTCGTCCAGCCTGCTGGGGCTGTCCAGGACACTGCCAAGAAAAATCCAAAACACCCCATCAGTATCTGCCGCCTCCAGGTATTACTCATACTGGGGGATGACAAAGAAAAGGATGTATTGTTGAAAAGAGACAGAGATGGGAAATAAAAAGAGTCACACTGGAAATAATGTAGATTATTCCCTTATTCATTCTGCTTCTGCCTAGTAGTATTTTCTCCAGGATTCACATATTCCAGTCTTAAATGATTAAAATAACTTGTTTTCAACAGTTCATAAATGCACATCAGTAAGAACAAATTTAATTTGTTTCTGAGGAGCTTTTCTGCAAATGCTTTTGGTTTATTCAAGGTAAAAAGGGGTAAATAGCTGAATAACGGAGAAAAGCTTTGTCCTCAGGAGATGCAGGATGACATGTTTCAGAGTCAGGATGATTTCCAGAAGGAAGAACAGGGGGAAACATGCTGACCTAAAAACAATGGACTCTATCACTGAACAACATAAACTTAAATGCAAAGAGCACTTTGTAAGTCAGCCTGACTTATACCTGACTTACTACCATCTTACAACACCTGAATGTACAAGATGTGGTGCTGTGAGACTTGGTCTTTCACACCTCATATAGCAGAGGATGAAAGAGTTCTCTCTGCATTGCACTGCCTCAAGCTGGCAAGCTGTAGCTGAGCTGTCTCGGAAATGTTGCTGAAAGAGGTATTAAAAAAATATCTCAAATGATCATCATCAGCAGTGACAGCATCATGCGGTGAGAGAAGAAAGGGACACTGAATTCTGAAACAGAAAAAGGAGAGACAGCAAATGGGGCAGATCCCCAGGATTAGGAAGTGAGAGGCAGCACAGGGATCTTTCTCACCTTTAACATGAGCATCATCTCCTCTGTGTGTGTTAATCATTAACATGATCAGCTTAGTCTGGTCACCCCATCTAGTGTCTCATTAGTTTCTACAATTCACAAATAATTATCTTTTAAACTATACACACACAAGTGGACAAATGATACTTTTCAGGGGGTATTAATTGAAACCAGCCAACATTAAGATCCATGACCAGCTCACTTTTGGTGCACAGTGGCGTTGCCACAGAGAATCAGCCAAATGAAAGAGCAACATTTTAAGGTCAACATCTAACCAAACTATTCAATAGTTGCTTGTTGTCTTGCTACTGCACTAAGATTTCTCACCACAGTCTTCCTTTAATAGGGAATTAGTTATATAAACCAAACCATTATTAATTGAAAACAACCAGGTTTAATGTGGAAATCAGCAAATGTGTTTCTTGTTGCAACACAGCCTCATGCTATCCATGATGTTTCAGGTGGGGTTCACAGATACCACACTGGCTGCTGTAAATAACGCAGTGCCGTACCTGTGTGCGCCTGCAGCAAAATTCAGGGCCAGAATCGCACCACAAGCAGCAGCACAGGAAAACAGATGCACACCCAGCGCACCGCAGAAGCTACTTTTATTACCACTTCACAAGGTAATTTACATTTCTTTAAGCTTAATTTCACAGATCTATGTTTACATTATTCAAATCTCAGATTTATGTTTATCTTATTTAAAGAACCAAATCTGTATTGCATTCATTATGTTTATTTTAAAAATGTAGATTTAATTTCTTTTTTTGCAACACCAGATTTAACAACTTGATAGCTTTTAAGACTCTGAAAGTTTGCCAGATGATGAGTTTGAGATGATGTAGAAACATCAAACTGAATTTAATAGACATATGACTACAATTTACACAGATGGGTCTACAATGAGCATAAACAGCACTGCTACATTCCTGTGTTCAGCATGCTGGATTAAGACTTCAAGATATTCAACTGAACAGAGCAACAGGAAGAACTGGTGAAAGGTGAGCTAAAACAGTGGGAAAACAGATTGAAGAGAAGAAAACCCAGAGTTTTTACACCTGGCTTGATGAACTTCTCTCACACCTTCATACTAATTCATTTTCTCATTTCTTTGTTTTGTTGAAGAACAATCTTTCCCACGCCACTTTTTGAGTTTGGCATTGGTTTTGTTTAGCTTTCCCCTGCAATTTTGTCTGTTAAAGTTTTTTTCTGCTTTTATGGGGATGCAGATCATCCATCCCTTTTACCCTTTCCATAACCTGCCATTTCCCAATACCTCTCCCAACTCCTGGACCTTTCTTGAAGAAAACCTGTAGTTAAAAAAATAAAAATAATAAAAAAAACCCCTTACTTTTGCAATTAGGAATATTTCGCAGATGGATATGAAATGGAGTTCCAGTACAGCTCCTGGCCCTCCTGCGCATTCTTTTATATAAACCAGTCTGAACACATGAACCACTAGTGCAGCCTACAGCTGCTGGGTGAACAGAGAGGGCATAAAACGCAATCTAAAAAATACCCAGAACTCTTTACATCACTTCATGAAGGAAATCTCATTTTGCAGTTTTAATTTCTGTGGAGACATCATTGCAAAAGATTCCCACCCTGAAAACGCTCCCATGAGTGGCATCCCATGGAGCTCCCTGTCCTTTTGGACAACAGCAGCCCTGCAGACTGTGAACCTTCCCCTGTCTGAACAAGCCCCTTCGTTATCCAAAGCTACCTATGCGGAACGGTCCTGGAGCAACAGCCAACACACAGACATGAGGACAGCAGTTCAAGGAGAACAAGAAAGACAGCAAAGCGAAAGAATAAGCCTGGCTTAAGGCCAGAGCTCAGAAGGGAGGACAGTACGTAAGTGAGAGCTCAGAGACCTTCACAGCAGAATTTTGATAATAAGGTAATATTATAGACTTTGCAATCTTAAAAATACTGTGCCAGGTATTGTGCTACTTATACAGCACTGATTAGTCAGTCATTTCCTGAGCACTCCCACTTCTTCCTTTGGAGATGCAGATCATAGCACATAGGTAATGCAGATGGAAGAGTCTGGCAACGGGAGGCTTTGACATGCACAAGGAAGCATCAATCTTAGGCCATCCCAGGTCTGTTACAGAGGCACTGAGAAAATGAGATAGAACCAGACTGTTGGGAGCCACAGAACATGAGCACCCTCAGGGGAGAGAGAAAGGGTGAAGTGATGCTGATTTTCAAGTGTCAATGGAAACGTCTGGGACAACATGATGAACGCGTGCAGGAAGCATTGCTGCTGCAGTCACTCTGATCTAACACAACGTGCACAGGCCTGAAAACGATGCTCTCAGCCTCTGCCCTCTTCTGATGTGCTGGCAGAGATGTCGGGGCGACGTGATGAGCCAGTGAAAGAAACTGAATTGGCTTAAGAGTGACCAGACAAAACAATAGCTTGTTTTTTTGCCAGGGCTGCTCCCTGAGCCAGCTCAGCAGGCAGCTGCATAAACCCAGGAGTCAACAGAGTGGGGGAGAGTGGGTGCACTGGCAGGATTAATGGGGTAGGGGAGAAGCTAAAAAACAGCATCCCGCACTTTGGTCAGCTTGAGGCTGTCATGAAACCATGCCCATCAAATGGGGGCAAATGCAGTCTGTAGAGAGAAAGCCGGTGCTCTGTTGTCAAAAACTAACACAAAAATGAGGTTGGACAACCAAAGTATTGGCTAATGATAGGCAGTCAGTAAAGGATATAAGAGATGATACATCATGGGGGGAGGTTTCAGATCTTAAGCTCCTTCCAAAACTGCTTAGGAATTCATGATGCTGAGAAGTATCAGAGGACAGCAAGAGAAGGCATAGCTGATTCTTCAGCACTGACCTGAAGTGCCACATGTCCCAGGTGTCAACTGATGGTGAGCCAAGAGTAAGGATCTTGGAGACAGAGTATCTTCAAGACAAGTGATTTTTTCCCTTTCATTCTCTTTTAAAACCAGGAGTGCTGCAGACAAGTGCAGTTCCAGAGAGTCAGGAATTTAAAGGAAACCAAATCAAACCAGCCAAGCAGCTAACCACCCATCCATCCACCTAGATCAACTGACCAAAAGTAAACCACACAAATCTTGTGGCCAGCTGTCTTCTGCCAGAAGTGCAGAATACACAAAAATGCTGACACTCCAGGTAGGGCTACTTCAGTTTTGTGGTGAAAAGTGGAGCTGGAATAGAGACCTCATGGGGCCAGCAGAAAAGCAGGTTTGCTGAACAATGTGGAATGTAAGCTATGAATGTTGAGCTTAAAAAACATGTAACAAATGACTGTTCAAGTAATAAAGCACAACTTATCAGCTCTGTAAGCTTTCAAACAGTATATGGTGTCACCTGCTGCACTCCGCAGCTGTCTGCCTGCAGCACATCCTTTAGGGTGGGGATTTTCCATTATTTCTTTGAAAAGCACTTACCCAATTTGGCTTGTTGCCACTATAATACAGTAGGCAAAAAAAGAGAAAAGTATACTACCATGAAATAAATGAAGTCCGCTGAGTTCTATTTGCTTATGTAGCTTGGATGGACTTTTTGGTTGGAGGACAACAATGAATTTAGTATGATGAACAATCTTAGGAATCCAGTTAGTCATGGCTTAAAGGCTTTCAAAGTTTGGCTAAAAGATATGAAAGGATACTGAGTGATAAAGAGCAAAAGTTAAGTGTACACAAAATCAGTGACTAGCAGTGGAAAAAGATAAGTTGAGATTTGTAATAGGGCTCTTCTTTAAGAGTCATCATAATTTATCACTGGGACAGACTGTCAATGAAATGAGTGGCTTCTCCACCACAGTGTTCTCTGAAAGTTATATCTTTAGAGAAACAAGGTATTAGGTTCAGCAGTTGAGCATAGGGATGAACAAGGGTAATGGCTTTAAAGTGAAAGACGGGTGATTGAGACTAGATATAAGAAATTGTTTACGCTGAGGGTGGTGAGGCCCTGGCACAGGGTGCCCAGCGAAGCTGTGGCTGCCCCATCCCTAGCAGTGTTCAAGGCCAGGGTGGACAGGGCTTTGAGCAACCTGGTCTAGTGGAAGGTGTCCCTTCCTGTGGCAGGGGGTTGGAACTGGATGAGCTTTTAACTTCTCTTCCAACCAAAATTATATGGATAGGATAGGATAGGCTATTTCGGTTGGAAGGGATCTATAACAATCATCTAGCCCAACTGACTGATCACTTCAGGGCTGATCAGAAGTTAAAGCTTAGGACATTGCCTAAAAGCCTCTTAATGTCCAAATGCCTGGAGACTGGTGTGAGACGACAGCGAAGATGCTGTAAAGGTCTTTTCAGGTCCTTACAGCTATGCTGCCCTGGCAGGAGAGGGGCTGTAAGAAGCGTACAGACAGCAACTGGGCCAGAACTGCAGTCCTACACCTTGTCTCGAACAGCAGCCCAGAGCAGATGCAAGTAGGAGAACAGAAGAGGGGAAGCAAAGTGACGGTTATTACAGGAAAACCTGTCTATAAATGAGATTTACTGTTATCTTAGAGACAGTCTGTGACAGCTTGCTGGAGTGTACTTAGGATCTCCACACAACCTGTCAAAAGCAGACAGATATACTGTTATACCAGATTTCTGGGGCGGTGAGGAGTAAAGACCAAAAGAAGTAACAATGGAGCACAGATTTCATCAGTTTCTTGTGCTGATTTATACGACACTCCCATGCACACCGAAACTAGTATGTAAGTTATCTTCTTCATGTTTGGCTCCTTCAAGGAGTACACTGTTACACTTGTAATAGTACCAAGCGACTTCATTAAATTTAAGGACCTAAAAGGCTGAGAATCTCTACTCCAACTGGTTGTAACATGGCAGCTATGAGCTACGTACAGTATTTCAATCTGTCATATACTCTTGAAGATGCACCCCTTTGTATCTCAAAATCCTATGGCTACAGTAATTAAGTGAAGGTGAGAGTATGGAATTCCTTATTTTTTATTGTCTTGTGGATAATATTATGGGCTTTCAGTTCATAGGAGGTGACAGTAGATAACAGTGATTCACTACCAAGAAGAAACCTGACTTTCCCCAGAGATCTAGACAGCCAGAACGCACTTTGCTATGTAGAGGGGAATACAAATTTTTATATGGCAGTGATGAAATAGGATTCTCAAAGTATTATCCAGAAGATGACAACATGGATAGAGCAAGGCTTTTACACACAGCCTACAGATCACTAAACCTCCTTTTCCTTTCCAGCACAGCTCTGGCTCTGTAAAGGCATAATTTAATTAGGTCCAAAAGTGGAATATGGAAAACCTCTTAGCTATGTCCTGTGATGACATGGAAGAGCTGCATTTTGGGGCTTTAGGGTAAAATTTCTCTACATAGACACAGATAGGAAATACAAATGTGCACGAATACTAAAACTGAGATAAAAGAAACTACTTCTTCAATGCATTAACTTTTTTTGGAGAGGCACAGACAGAAACAGTCATATTCAGCAGGTCATGCTGATGGGATTGAAAGCGCTTGCTTGTTAGTCCAAGTAATAAATGAGGTGAGAGGATGGGACATCTATCTGTGACTGCATTTGGGGTGAGGAGGCAAAAGCAGTAAACAGAAAGAACAGGTAAAGTTATAGGACAATGTTGGCACAAGAATTAATGGCATGAGGTGGCTGTGAAAAAAATTAACGTGGAAACTAGTTTTCTGCTTGTGAAACGAGATTCTAGACTGGTCATGGAGAAGAAAATTCTAACCTGTTTGGGATGATGTTAATCAGTCCATGTAAGGGATTCTGTACATTGTGAACACAGGGTGGGAATGGACACCAATTCAGACTTCCTATCTGATGGGGTTTGTGTGTGTGTGCATATGTGTTTGTGTATTTTCAGCAGATTTTAGGGAATACTAAATACATTTCCTTCCGTTTGCCAACTGAGGCCAAATACCTTTGACTGGCACATCCCTCCCCAGAGGAAGCAGCACTACTGTACCCATCACTGCTCCTGGAACACTCTCCTAACACTAACCGTGCACCGCTCTGCAGCCGGGTCACATAGGTGGCTATCAGTGCATGCTCGTCCACTAACCGGCTGGCAGCATCCAGGTTGCACTGTAACCTAGTGGCAATGAAGGCAAAAGAAAGCAAACAGAACATAAATACAAAGCAAATAATTAATGAACGTTAACGAAACAGTTAAAGATTAAAACAAACAGATGAGTAATTAAAAATGGAAATATGTTTCCACAAGTCACATGAAAAGGACACCTTCTGCAGTTAATGATTAAAACACAGATTGGAGACACATTTGGGTACCTAAATATGCAATGAATACAGCTGTGGAGCTTCCCTGAGCCTGCTGTCACTCTGGGAGAGTGGGATCGCCCTAAGAAACACGATTAAAAGCATCAAGCAGCCTCCGACATTTCCATCAGGGTATGCTGTCTTCAGGGAACAGGCGGCTGGGCACAGCCAGAGCCACACGGCTTGCGGATGGAGCCCTGGCCCCAACAGAACTTACCTTTTCACTGCCAGCAAACAGCTCTGAAAATCCCCCAAACCATGTCAAAAACGAGAACTGAAAGTTTCCAGCCTCTTCTCTTTCTCTTATAAAACAGGTCCATCAAACAAAAATATGAGGAAGGGGATAAAAAAGCCCTAAAAAATCAGTGGCTGGTATCAGCAGAACTAACCTCCAACGGGGATTCACTGAATGGCACAGTATTTTTTTTGGTTTCTTTTGAGGACTCATAAAAATAAAGGTACTATAGTTTTGAATATTCCTATGAATAGAAACTGAATGCAAGAAATACCTGTCAGAAGTAATCCCACATAAATAACTATTTGTCTATATGGTTGGATTAAAATACGCTGGTTTATACTAAGCTTACGACAGCAGCATCTCAAAACCCCTGAGAGAATAAAACAAAATTGTCTCCTTTTTTTTGATCTCAGGCACCACACACAAAAGCAGCAACATTTTCTTCTCCAGCCCAAAGGAGCAATATACCAATTCTATCCCAGATTTCCCCCCATCCAGGGGAGGTTTTGCCTCCAGTATTCCAGTCTGCCTTTCCACCACATGAAATGGTGCATGTGTAGAGAAAGCACTACTCTCTGCTGGGAGTGGAAAAGTCCCATGCAGATGTGAGATCAGATTGCTACCTAAACAATGATTCTTGAACATATATCATTGTTATCTTAGCATAATATGCATTTCTTCCTAAAATACAAGTATACAAGAAATTCCATTTTTCATTTCTACGTCAGGTATTCAAGCTGCTCTTTCATTTGATAAACTGCAGTTTATTCCTTCTCCACACATGTCCAGGAAGTATTTGTTTCAGAGCTCTAATAAACATGGCATTTATTGCTTTCAGCATCAATACATTTATACTATGAAAACAGAATCCTCATTTTTCAGACATACAAACTCTTTTTCTTCTCTGTTATGTGCAGCAACATGTCAGAGAAGTCTGCCAGAAGCACAATAAGACCTTATAAAAAAAGAGGCAAATTGGAATTACCCACATTCACCCCTCCGGGTAATGAGCAATCTTTGTAATAATGGGTTTGTAATAAGAAGGAGATTTAACATTAACCACCACACAGAAGAATTTTTAAGCAATCTACACTTTGTGAAGCCTCACTACTGGCAAGTGCTGAAAAACTTTATTTTAGATATGCTTTATAGCAGGCACATTGCTGCAACCACAACAATTTAGATTCCAAGACCTTTTTCATTATACCTTAGTACACATGCTTTTCTGAAAATGAAAAAGCCCAGCAGAGATGACCACATTTTTAACTCAAAACGGTGACAGCTTTAATAATGATTAGCATCCCTGGTTTTGGAAGAAAAATGAGTCAGATTAAATTAACGTGAGTCTGAGCACTGTTCCTAGCACATATCTGATTTTCCAGTTGCATTTCTGAACAGGGTAAGCTTGCCTGGCAGTAGCCCAGCCCCTCCAGAACATCACCCAGCAGCCTCCAAACCTCAGAAAATGACGAAATGCAGAATTAAGGTGCATGCTGACAATCTCCTCTCTGCCTCCTGCCAGGATGGCACCGAGACAGTAGGAATCCCTTGCCTGTATTCTGTCTGCTTTACTTTGTTTGCTGTGGTTATATGAAATAATGGAAACAGTAAAGATACAGTCAGATCACGTTTTTGACTACCAGGGAGCTGGAGAAAGAGAGTCACTGTATGGTGGGGAGGGGAAGCCCACAGTTCCTGATAGATCTGTCACCAAAAGAAGTAGATACATCTGGGAAGAATTCATCGCTGTGTTTGGCAGGCTATGTCAACTACAGTGCACAGGTTATCTTCTCATTGAGGCATATATCTAAGTGTAATGGGCAACAGAAAGTGCAGGGCTTAGGGTCATCCTGTGGCTTGCACTGTAAAAATCTTGTAAGTATATGTGTTGCTTTCACAGAGCAAAAGATTAAAATACAAAAGCTAGTGCAGGTAATCCTGATCTGCAAAACTCACATAAAGACAAATCTCAGGGTTCAAAAAAAGCATTAAATGCATATCCACTGTCCTAGTACCTGCCTGACTGAACGTGCTGCTCTATATGCAGAAGGCAGACAGAACTTGTCCCCGAAAGCAGGGCCCTCATGGCAATGACGACTGTTATTCAAAGCAAGCAGGATTTAAGTTATGCTGACATGCACCTTTAACTCTCATTTCCAAAGGGCTTGCCTTTTACTGAATTCAGCTCCTCTGGGAAAGCCTGAGGTAACTATGGACAAGCTTAATTCTTTGTAAACTTTGTCAGTATAATACCTACTGAATGTTTGTGTAGCAATTAGTGCCCATTCAAAGCAGCTGTAGCATGTTAATTTACAGCTCAGCAGCAGTGTGGATAGCAAAAGCAAAACACACCAGTGCTACTGACAGGACTGGAAGAGAAATCAGAAACCTGATATATATATACCTGTATCTTAAAAATTTATTTCATGCCGGTCTCAGTTATGTACAAAATTGTTCGGCATATCCCTCTGCTTCCCCATCCCACCAGCAATGCTCTTGTGGCATGTCACCGAACCTGCAACATCACCTGCCTACATTCTCTCATTTTCACATGAAGCAAGTGCAATCTCAGCAACATCAGGATACCTGAACTGCTCCTGGTGCCTTTTGCTGCCATGTGCCCTGCTTCACAAGCAGGAATTTATCTGCTGGCCACTCACAAACTGGGAACACTGAGCAAGGTGTGTGCTGAGCTTGGGACTGCCTGGGCTGAGACAGGGATCATAGAATCCTAGAATCCCAGGTTGGAAGGGAACTCAAGGATCATCTGACCCAACCTTTGAAGGCAAAGCACGACCTAGACTAGATGGCCCAGCATCCTGTCCACTCTGTGTTTTGGAAGACTATTTAGACACCCTTGATCAGCACTGTATTAAAACTGTTCTGAGGCATTTCATTTCACTGGATGAGAAAAATCCCTGTAACATCTCTGTTCAACACAACGCAGCTCCATCCTTCGTTACCCATGGCTCTTTTCTGAATGTCATCTCACTAGACCCAAGTTTCACCCAGCCCTGCAGCACCACACAACCACGGCACAGCTCTTAGTCACCAGCCACTGAGTTACTGCTCCCAAGGACACTCACAATTGCATGTGTTGATTAGAACAAATTCTGCTCTCAGGCCTTGATAAACGCAGTTCTGGCCCTCTCCGTGGTAATTTTTTTTTTCTACAGTGAATCACTTGTAGTCAAAAGGCAATTTTGGAGCAGCCCAAGCCAATCATGAATTTGGATAGGACTTGTTAAATAATTTTAAGCAACGTGAAAATAACAAAACCTCAGGAATCACTTCTCCATATTGCTCAACCCATGTTGTTGGTGAACATTATGCAGATGTCTAGCCTCATGTTGAAATTGTTCCATCTAACACGCTTAAATATACTCTGTTAGTGTCATCAGCTGCTCCTGGACTTGTGATGTGCCTACAGCCTCCCTAGCATCTGCTGTCCAAAAGTCAAGACAGCACATTGGGTAGAAGCCACCACTACTGAATAATTTTCTGGGCTGTCCTAGACATGGTGCTCATGTAACTACCAACCCCAATCACATCATCTCTTTTGTGGGAAGTTTGTCAATTTGCATTCAGCTCCTAACCCACTACAATTCCCTGGACACTTTTCAGCAACAGACTTGTTTAGTTGGGTCATTCTCTTTTTATTATTCATCCCTTTTATTTTATTTTCTATTGCTCAAAGTTGTCTATGGATTTCTTCCTGATCTACAGGACCATTCTGAATTATAGTCATGCCCTCTGGAGAATCCCTGGTACCTCTCTTGCAGGGTCAGTATGATGGATCTGAATGTCCATTCCCTTTTTCATCATGCAAGCTGCAAAGATATAAACCGAGTAATGCTGAACTGGGAACAGACCCCGTGCAGTCCTCCTGACATGTGCTCTCTTTTTGGTAGGAAAATATTGATATTTGCTTTCTCTGACTACAGTTTTCCAACTGGCGCTTCACCCACATAACAGCAGTTTCAACCAGTCCACATTTACCTAGTTTATTTATGAAAATACCATATGGGATAGTGTCAAAAGCTTTATGAGTCAACACATTTTAAATTAGTGATTCCCCCTCCTTCACGAGGCCACCCACCCAGGCAGAACCATCCGACTTCCACTCTTTGACATGATTTGTTTTCCACATAGACATCTCAGCTATTTTTCTACGTGGGTACGGACTGATTGTTTTATAATGTGCTCAGGAATCTGTAGGTATCCCTTCCACTTTCAGACATGTATTTCAGCAGAATTACTTCTTTAAATAGCCTGAGAGCAGAGAAACAGCAATGTAGTCTCTTCATAGTGCAATGCCACCCCCTCTTCTTCCTCCTTTTTTTTTCCAAGATTAAAATAGAAATGGCTTGGTTCCTTGTCTGTACAGAAAAAGGCCCATAGCCAGCTGTGCCCGTGCAGCTCAAGGATGGCCAGCTGCTGGAGACAAGGACGCTCTGGGGTGTTTCTGCTGCAGATGCAGCCACAGCTGTATTTGTGCCTGAAATTGCCTTTAAAACCTGAAGTCTGGGAAAGTTAATTGTTAAAAAACCCACTCTTAGTTACTTTCTTTTTATCCTGCACTTTGAGTCATATTTACATCTTCCAACACAATTTTTTGACATCTTCCAGAATCACACACGGCCCTTAACGTAGCCTGAATTCGGTCAGTGGTCAAACACTCTGAGGGCCTGTTTAATTCTTCTTTAAAAAAAAATGTGTCTATCCATGCTAGAGAAACTCAGAACTATACTATAACCACAGAATGTTTCCATTTTAGGAAGTAGCCTGAATTCGGTCAGTGGTCAAACACTCTGAGGGCCTGTTTAATTCTGCTTTAAAAAAAAATGTGTCTATCCATGCTAGAGAAACTCAGAACTATACTATAACCACAGAATGTTTCCGTTTTAGGAAGATGGTATCAAGGACAAAATACCACCTCCCCCCAATTTAGCCACATGCTGCAACCAAGTTCTTCAAAAGCACGATCGAAACATAATTTTGTAGTATGTTTCCCACACTTTTCCTACAGCAACAGCCACCAGACACAAAATCAGGTTAGATCATGGAAAGCAATAGCCAAAAGACAGCATGAAATAATGTTAAACATGATCCTTCTGAGGGAAGAAGGGAAGCAGTATCAAGTGGGAAAAGAAAAATGAGGGCAGAGGGATCTGCACAGAGCTGCAGGACACTCCTCCATGTCCTGCTTCTCAGGGCTGACGGTTGAGGGTTTGGGTCTGGGTGCTCAGTCATGCCTGAGGCTCAAACACATAACTGCACGTCATGGAGAACGGGGCTTGAATGCTTCATTGGCTCCTGCCCCAACTTTTACACACTAAGACTTGGCTCTGCAGCTTTATAAGCAACTCAATAAATTACTGAGGTATTTAAATGGTGCTTTCGGTGTCTTAAATTAATTTCTGTTCTGAAAATCTACCAGGAAAGCAAGTAAAATAGACAATTAATTTTAAATCTTGTAATTTACAGCATGAAATCCCTACAAATTTCTATTATGCTCGCTCACAACTTTGTAAATCTTTACAAAATTGCACTCTGCTGCTCTCACTACTGACTGGGGAAAGAGCTTTTGAAAGAGCTGCCAGGATGTGATCTGGAGGGGTCTCCTGTTTTCTGTTGCATTACTTTCCCCCATTATTGATTTAAATAGATGTTAAGGTCAAAAAGGGTAATTACTGCCATTCTTCACATGATACAGGCGATGAAATTCAGCACAGTAATTTCAGAATCAAAGCCATGCCTCTGACTGACCTGCAGCACTCTGCTCAGACTGTGATATAATCTGGCTTAAAGATTTAAACTCATGGGGAAGCCACCACATTCCTTGAATACACTAAACAACCTTTCAATTTCTTTAGACCCCTACCTCCAGCTATCATATGCAGGAAAGATGGTGGGGTACATATCCAAGCTGAAAATCACACAGTGTAATTATACAGGGCAATGTAATGAAGTCCAGCAGCAGCAGCATGCCAGATGGCAAAAGATGGTAAGGCTAGAAAAAAATATTTGTAGGCACCTAGATATCAGTTTAAACAATAAGTACTGAAGCACAGATTTTCCTTTGAAGCTGTTAGACTGCTGCATTTACTGACCCTCATCTTCACCCTTCCTTCCTCCTCGCTGTCCCGCTCTTTCATCGTGTTGTATTGTCATATCTTCACTGAGCAAGGTTACATGTGGGCTGGGATCTCCCTTATCCCAAGACAAAGAGATATTTTTATCCCTTTTCAACAAAGAAAGTCTATTTTGGTATTAAGTAGGTATATATAGGGTATTATGGGATGCATTCTGAATCATGGTACAAGCATGCCTGGACACCCTGGCTACATCTATAGCAGCTATAATACATATATAACAGCTGTATATATAATATACATATAACACCTAGGATCATGCTACTGAACTCTCTTCCCTAAAATTTTTGTAGCTGAAACTATGCTTAAAACAGATCTAAGATCTCTGGAGGTCACAGAGATCTAAGAAGAAAAATACAAGAAAATGAATGTACTCCACCTGTGTCAAAGAAAAATGGCAAAGCAGACAATAACAGTAGTTTCAGTCACTCTGAGGTAGAATTGGTGACTGGACAGCTAGAAGGAAATGTCAGAGAGATGAACATGGACACGGGAATAAAGGAGAAAAAAGGCACACTGGAAACCGTCAGAAGATAAACTAAGTTAGCCAAGCAAATAAATATCACTCTGGGTTACAGAACTTAAAAAACCCCTGAGGGACAGCATCAGTGGCATAGATACGAAATACATCAATGCAGAGCTGAAAGTTTTTAGAGGTCTGATCAAAAAGCTCAGAACTACCCAGTTGTGTGCACATTTACAAACCCAGAGCAGGACAGAACTCAAGGGAGTAATCAGTGGTACTGGAGACAGCAAAGTTAAAGAAGAAGAAACAAAAATAAAGGCAGGAGCATGAGAGACTACCAAGAGCTGATAATCAGTGACTTTAGAGCAGAAGACTGAAAAAAACAAATCCAAGTTAGAGATAGTGGAAATAAAACCTTTCAGATATGAAAAAAAGGTGGCTTTTGAATACTCTCTAGGAGGATGACATATCTCTTTCAACTTCAGATCTTCAGCTGCAAATAGTAATTTTCTTTTTAGGCTGTAAGCACATGTTTCACCTGACCAAATGCAGAAACCAGAAAAAGAGAATGCAATATTTTGTTGTATTATAGGTGATACAAATAAAGCATTACATAAAGCAAATATGGTGATTGTTTTCATAGGTTAGGTGGTTGAAAAGGAATTCTATTTTAAAGATCCTTCTTAGAATCACAGAATCATAGAACAGTTAGGGTTGGAAAGGACCTTAAGATCATCAAGTTCCAACCCCCCTGCCATGGGCAGGGACCCCTCCCACTAAACCATGCCACCCAAGGCTCTGTCCCACCTGGCCGTGAACACCACCACAGATGGAGCATTCACAAATTCCCTGAGCAAACTTCCCTTCTTAGTCCAAGGGAGAAACTTTTGCCTCCTCAAACACCCATTACTGGAGGATTCTTAACATGAGCTAGCTGTCTGCACTTCCTTTACAGCCAACGGGACAGAAAACAGGCATTGCTAGACTGTTCTCATCTTAAAGTGGACATCTAAACCAGGTCTGCTCTATCACTCCTCACAAAAGTTTATTTGTCCACGTAAACTATGTAGGGAGCCTACTGCAGCTAGATTAGGAGGAAATGTCTCCACTGTAGACAACTGAATGCCAAGATAATTGTCACTCTTACACAGGACCCATAATAGCAGCAGAGATGTATACAAGCCTTTTAGGAAAAAACCAGAATGATCCACCATCTTTTGACATGGTATATATGTTAACGAGACTGAAATGCAATGCATTTAAATTCTAACATGGATCTGCAATGCAAAAGATGCTGCATAACCTGCATACTGACCACGGCTGCTGAGAAAACAAATGATGTAAAGGGGTATTAAAAGAGGGAAGTAGACATCACTAACCTAATTGAGAACAGGTTGTCTTTGGGAAGACAATTACTGAAAGAAGAATAGTGCTTATTGACCACAACAGGAGGGGAAAAAAAATCTATTCCTGAAGTAATTTAAAATAAATTAGCTAAAACAAATAACATTTAATGGGTTTGGCCTAGTCTTGCAGAAGAGACATAATAATGTTCGTTTATTTAGAAAGGCTCGTTGGCTGTAAAGATCAGAGAAATACTGTGGTTTGTTGTACCATAGGTAAAAATATAGGCATGGTTGCATTAGAATTTTCCCATTTGTAAATGTCTCAATAAAGGTACAGAATAAGTGTCCCCCTCATCTGACACACCACTATCAATCAGAGGGAAACATGCCATTGAATCAATTGGCTGTTTTAATTTGGAAACTTTTATTTTGCAGGCTGAAAAAAAATTCACAGCTGAGCATGGCCACAGCTCACTTTTGTTCCCAGGACTCTGCTCTTGCTAGAAAAAAACTTTCTCTGACCTCATTCTGTCTACAGCATTTTAGAGACGACAGAAAAGCTTCCTGCCTCATGCAAAATATAGTTATTGAAATGCTGGGATCTGAAGAGTTCATTGCCCCTCTGGATGTTTTCTCACTGAAAGCAGAGCATGAGTAGGCTGGAAATGATAGTGGTTCCTCTGAGAGATGTGCATGGACTGAAGAGGAGCATTGATACGAGGGCTCCTTTGATTTGTCTGTTTTTCACACTTTCTTTCACAAAACCACTGAGCTCAGGCATTAAACCCCTGTTCTTTCAGCTCAGTTTTATTCCAAACAAAACAGTTGTCAAAGGAGGGTTATTTTCATGTTTTTAAGAGCATGAAATCACAAAAAGAGGTTTCCATCCTGCCCTGCCGCTTCAATGGTGGCATTCACTGTGTCCTGGAAAAGCAAGGAGCTCTGCAGTGCAGCTGGCCCTGTCCTGTCTTTTGACACCCCTTGTGCAATAAACAGATGCAACCATCACAAGAAACACAGAATCATCAAATCCTAGGATGGTTTGGGTTACAGGGGACCTTAGAGCTCATCCAATTCCAACCCTCTGCTAGGGGCAGGGACACCTTCCACTAGACCAGGTTGCTCCAAGTCCCGTCCAACCTGGCCTTAAACACTGCCAGGGATGGGGCAGCCACAGCTTCTCTGGGCAGCCTGTGCCAGGGTCTCACCACCCTCACAGGAAAGAACTTCTGCCTAAGATCTCATCTCAATCTCCCCTCTGTGAGGTTAAAGCCATTCCTCCTACAGGCCCTTGTCAAAAGCCCCTCTCAAAGGAGCTGCTTGTCAGCCCCTTTAGCCACTGGAAGCTGCTCTAAGGTCTTCCTGGAGCCTTCTCCAGGCTGACCAAGCCCAGCTCTCTCAGCCTGTCTCCATAGCAGAGCTGCTCCAGCTCTTGGAGCATCTTCATGGCCCTCCTTTGGGCTCGCTCCAACAGCTCCACATCCTTCTTATGCTGCGGGCCCCAGTGTTGGATGCAGGACTGTAGAAGGGCGTGTCACCAGAGCAGAGTAGATGGGGAGAATCCCCTCCCTTGACCTGCTGGCCACAGCCTTTCTTCCCCAGGGAGGCCCTGGACTGAGAACTGCCTATTCCGTCTTCAGGAGCGAAATCATTGCCTCAGTTTTCACAAATAATTTAGTGCAATCCAGAGTTATGACTAAATTTCTTCACTTATTCAAAACATTATTAGGAAGAACGCAGAAAAGGCTTTTCGAACTAAAAATACTAATCAGTATAGACTGGTTTGGTTTTCACCACTGAGGTTCTGTGTTGGATATGCCTACCTAGACAGCTATATCTAGCTATATCTATATCTACAGGAAACCCCATGAACAACAACTTCCTAATAGTCCATAGGTGCAACAAAAAAACTCCTGAAGCATTTATCTTGTTTCAACAAAATCATGCAGAAGTATCCATTTACCATTCCTTCCTACTTTGCCTTCAGATAAATTGATCCATATTTGCTCCACCTTTCGGTGAAAAAAAGTCAAGCCAACAAAAAAACCTTACTTTTGGATTAGCTCTGTAGTGGAAGCTGTAACATATTAGCCCAAAGGAAGAAAGTTAGATAATGGTATTATCAAATGTAAAATGCTCTTCAAAATGGAAAGGATTTAGGCAGGATACTACCTTTTGCTTATACTATAATAGCACTACCATATAAATTATATATATTTCTAGCAAATGCTATTGTGCTTTGCTGATGCCCTCTGATTATTTTTCAGCACAGAGGACATTCAAAGACAGGTTGAGCTCTATCTTTCTTGTTTTCAGGATGAATTTTGTGTCCACAGACAGGCAAACATACCTTCTAACATTTTCATCCATTATTTATTCCAGGTATATAAAATAAAATCAATTTTAGGAGGGAATCTGTCTTTCAAAAAGAAGCCATACTGCTGACAAGTGGCCATTTTGAGCAGCTTCTGCACATTAAAATGCAGATCCAAACCCCATCCAGCTCACACAAAGCAACCCCAGCGACCCTGCTATCCTTATTTCACGCTGCCAAGATGTGACTGTGCCTCCAGCTAGGGAAATGAGGCCCTTAATTTTAGTCAGTGATGATCTTTTACATCATGGATTAACCTGGAGCATCAGTAACTGCAATAAATCTCAGGGAAAACACTGTAATCAGACATATGGGAACTGACAAAATAGAAATAAAGGACATTTTTAAAGGGGGGAAAACCTGTTTCTCCCGCCTTACGTCACTCTATCATTAACTGCGGACACCTGCACATTTTCCAGGTTTAAAGAAATGAAGGATACAAAGACAACACAGATGCATGCTTCTGTGCTCCTGACAAACTAGATGATAGATGAACCTATAATGCTTCAAAGTATTCAGTGGTTCGGTCAGTGGACTAAAAAGTCTCAAAATACTTGGAAATATTCTACTGTATATGGATGGGCGTATGCTGAGGCAAAAAGAGTCTCTTTCAAGCTGAGACAAGAGCCAAGTATTTTAGCTTTCATGCTTACTACTAAATCCATGGATCCTATATCCAGTTTGACTGGCAGTATGTAGAGATTACGCAGAAGTTAGTGGACTTTGAAATGCCCTTCCCTGCAAGGCTAAAAACTCCTACAACTTGATATATTTCCATGTATAAATATCTGTAACCTAGCAGTCAAATCACATCTCTACCTTCCTTAATAAACAACTAATGCTCCATTAGCATCACATGTCCATCTTTTAGATACTTCTATAGCTCTCTCTTAATTACTTCTGCAGTGTTGTCATATTCTTTTTGAAATATGTATACCTGATTGAAGCCAAAGTTTAAGCAGTATCAAGTAAAACCTGGAAAGCAGCATTTCTTTGGTATGTGTGACAGAACCTCATTAAGATAATCTATGCTACTTTAGAAGTACTTCTCAGTGTAGTTCAACTCAGTCATGCCAGCAGGCAAGACTTGCAGAGACAGAAACAGCTGGGATCAGACAAATGTATAATCTGAAATGGCTTTCACTGATCTCTCTGTGTAGAACCTCAGCTGAACAGAGCAGCTCAGATGAAGACCTACATTTCTCATTATGTGATTGAAACCAACCCAACCCTGACTAGACTTGGACAGGTGTACATAGCCACTATAACTAGATATTTTGTAACGAACAAAGGCATCAAGCAGAGTCTGAATGACAATACCTTTTGAGAGATGTGTTTGGGTCCCACTGTGAGCCTCAGGTGCATCCCCAGGGGCTTGTTGAGTGGTTATGGAGAAGTGTGCTTTCTGCACGCTGAGAGCCTGAGGAGCTGGAACGATGGAGGCAAACATTACTACCTGAACCTGGGGCAGCCTGTCTGCTCCCCCCATGTCCAGGACAAGATAAATACCCCATTTCTTTTTTGGAATAAGGAAGTATTGAGAGAAGAAGCCTCCTCCCATGAACTCTTCCAGAATCTGCTAGATGAAGTAACGTTTTGCAACAGTGGGATCCTTGAAGAGGGATGAGCCAGGACCGTGGTAAGAGCCTGGTACTAATGTGGGTATTGTGATCACAGATGATGACATCTACCATGTATCTGCTGCCTGTGAGTTCTCCTGATGCCTGACTAAAAATGATGCTTGAAAGAAAGATGATTTTTGTCTTTCTAAAGATTGGTTCTTGGATTGGTCTTGCACCATTCCACACTTCCGTGAATGTTTCACCTCTAAGGAAGAGCAAACTGTAGATAAAGGATGACACAACAATAATTTCGCAGAATCATTTATTTCAATAAACACCATTTTTCTGGTGTTTATTGGAATAAATTTTGTTTGTTCCAACTTCTTAGCCTTTGCTGGGGATGGTATTTGTAAAGTATAAGTGCTATAAAGTTCTTAATCTTGAGTTACCTCAGTGTAGCCTTTGAATTGCTGAGGGAATGGCTTATTTATTTGAGTGCCGAAAAGTTCTGTGCTTTTAAATGGGAAATCATCTATAGTTACTCGAATGTTTTTCAAAATATAAGCTGCCTGCAATCAACTGGTATGTTGTTCAGTAGTAACTGTGACCAAGGATCGGCCTCAGTGGCTGAAGCAGCATAAAATTACATTCTTGTTATCTTCTAGTCTTATTTGATGATCTCACTTTGCTCCCTTTTACAGATGTATGAGGCCTGAGTTAGCAAATGATTCTTACAAAGAACTTTTTAAGCAAGTGCTGGTAGCTAACAATTTCCGGGTGCATAGAAATAGATGACATGCTATACGTCTAAACAGGTCTGATTTCTTCAAGTCTTATCTTTGGTCTACCTGATCTTGTCTTGGATGAAAGACAACAACAGAGACCTTGCTCCTTTATAAATGCTCCAAGCCAAAGGATGCTGCTGATTCTAAAGCCCTGTTGCTGATTCAGGTATGTCCGCATTAGTCAAAATACAACCAAAAAACTATTTGTTTCCCTTGATCACTGCAGTTTCTATATCCAGTATTTCTGAGATTCTTGTGATCAAACCCAAATCTATGCATGTCCTTGCCAACATCACAGAATAGAAAGATTTCGTTAGCTGCATGCCTTTGGGACAGTGTCTCCATGTAAGAAGTATGCAGATCCCTGCAACTCATGCAGCAGAAGAATATGGGACTGTAACACCAAAGTGGACTCAGATTAGACTACTGGTGCAATTCTGGCCATCCCACATCAAAAAGAAATGAAGAAAGAAGAGTACTGATAAGTACAACTAGCATGATCTGATTTACAGATTACCCTCTGTGCATGGAAAAATTAAGTAGACAAGGATTCTTAGACTAGAAGCATGTGGGATATAAACAACCTTCATCAGCATGAAGAAGGTGAACAGATGAATGTTACGATACAAAAGGAGGAGTTTTCTCCTCATAGGAGGTCATAATTGAATTGTAGAACTCACTTGTGGATTCTGGATTTACAAAGCATTGGTCTCCCTACATACTGCAAATCAGGAAGAAAGCTGATGAGTGCTGCAAGATGGGAGCAAACACAAAAACCAAGAGCAAAATTTGACTTACTGACTTGATTTACTGCTTGCAATCTTGTCTAAGCATCTGCTACTTGCCATCATGGGTGACAGGATACAATATCAGCACGAAATTCTTCTACCTTAAATCCCTCACAATATTGTGGTTTTGTCATAATCTAATTAGTAACCTTCAACGCTACTTTACTACTAATACCTACTTATCGTAAAGCTGTTGATTTTCTTTCTCTTCATTATACCATACAAAAATGCTGTTCTCCTATTCCTTATGTCAGTGCATTGCAAGGTCTACATGGCCAAGAAAACAAGTAGAAGGGTCAGGCATTTTTCTTAGCATTTTCTACGGCATCACCCTTCTCAAATTAAGGGAATAGGTAGGCTAGGCCTTGCCTACAGAGGAACAGAAGCACAGCTGGTAGATGATGATGTGAAAGATGTATCTTGAATAAGTTTCTGGACATTGACATTCCTACAGAATATTCAGTGCTAAGTTCATATTTTGCATGAGCCTGTCTGCTGGTATTCTGTAAAGCAAGAAACACAGAGATACTTGCTGTGGATAATCTTGAACCAAGCTTCACTGTCTCATCTTCCAGATCAGATATGATTTTTACAGACAACACAGTAGACACAGTCTAAGAAAGAAATCTCTGAATGAGAAGAAGCAGAGGAACTAGTGGTTCCTGGGACTATGTTATTCCAGAAGACAAAGAAGTGCCTATCATACTCAATGACCAGCACAGAAACTTGTCACATACTGGAAAAAGGTGCAATGCTGGTGAGCCAGAACACAACAGCACAGTATCAGGAAGCTCTTCCTACCAGACAGGCAAGATACTCTTGCTGACTGTGGAATTAAGAGATTTTTTAAATGTATTATCCAGTTTGGATTAAGAAAATGGGAAAAGATGGTTAAACAAAGTAGAAACCAAGGAACTAGGTGATCACTATCCACATTAACTCTTGCTCTCAAGTCAGCACTGACTGAGGATTGTACCATTCTATCCTGTAAGACATTTTACGCAAGAGGATGAAGAGGCTGCAGGAGAATCTGGCAAACATTGCTACTCTGGAAATGTTTCAAGCTTCCACACACACAGGACATGCATGCCTAAAGCATCTCCTCTGATAGCGATCTGAAGACAACTGTTGTCTGCACTACAGCAAACAAATGTGGGCCCCAAACAGAGGCTAAAAGACCTTGCCCACCAGGTTGCCTGCAACCCAAGAAATGAGAAGATGTTATGGGTCATGTTTCTTAAGGACTGCCTACATGAATACTCTGTAAAACACTGGCTTTAGGAATCATCTGCTCTCCAAGTGGCTCAGCTTCTAATTCAGTAAAAGGCATATTTCATAGAATCATGGAACAGCCCAGGTTGGACAGGACCTCACAAGGTCGTCTGGTCCAATCTTCTGTGGAAAACGGAGCCTTAGATAAGATTATCTAACACCTTGTCCAATTTCATCTTCAAAACCTGCACTGATGGGGACTCTACCACATCCTATATTTAAAGTCATACAGTGTATTGCATGTTGTGTGGTGTTTGTAGACACTACATGGAACGATTTACAGACAGATTTTGAAATATTTTTAACATAGCTAGTTCAAACCTGCGTACATAACTGACTTATTTTGACAAGGAAAGTAGAAAGAGATTACATGGATCTTTGCTTAGCTCTGTTTGAAGGACTGCTGCTGAAAATGAAGGATCTGGCTTCATCCCTGAGTGCCACCTTGTCACTAAAACAGCGGCAGTTCAGCTTCTCATTCCCTGCAGGGAATATTCACTCAGTCATTCATTCATTCATTCATTCATTCATTCATTCATTCATTCATTCATTCATTCATAGCTTTGGACAAGTAAAGTCTCCAGCAACCCACCTTGCTATTCTCTCAAACATGTCTTAAGAAAGAAAAGTGCAAATACACAATGCAGCTAGTTTTTTTCATGTGTACATATGTACATTCATACAATAATTTACGTATGTACAGCTAAGTAAATGTAACCCCAAATTAAACTCAAACCTAAATGCCTCTTGTAGACATGGACAACTCAAGAGAACTTTGGCAGTTTAGCTTTGTTTGGGGGGAAAACAACGCAGTATTCTTGTTATGCGAGGTACCTCCAGCAGAACAGAATAACCCTCTGTAAGCAGAAGACCTACGATACAACAAGACCAGCCTTTCTCATAACAGCTTTGGAAGTAACACTCTATGAAAAACAAAGGCCTTTTTAGCGCTCTTTATATGTTTCTTCAGTCGCAGTCATGTAGTAACATCTATTCCAATAAAAGAAAATCACTCTTCAGAGAGAACAACACAAAGTGCTGCAAACAATTCCTTGTGTTATGAATGCTGCATACACATTTTGAAGTGGAAGTGTTATTTGAAATATGTTAGAAGACTCCTAGGGATACAAAATCCACACTCTGTATTGGTTTTGCTTCTCACAGAAATAAACAACCAATGTTGTGAGGCACGCGTACCTTTTTGTTGGTGTAGGTGCTCCAGAGGACATGTGGGTCACCATGGTGTCATTCATGTTAGTCAGAGGTCGAGGAGGACTACAATAGAAATATTTATTCCAGTTAGTGATTTGAAAAACCCAAAAAGGAAACAAAACCAGCACTAGGGAAAAATATGTCACTGTGCTCTGTGACAACATCAGGCCAAAGAGCAGTGGCAGAAACAGCTTTGCACAAAGACACTTGAAAAGCTCAGTTTAGTCTAGTATAATTGCTTTTCACAATTCATGTGTTACACTAAAATAAAGATAAAACTAACCTTTGTGATTACATAATTGACTTTTGGCACTTTCTAGTAGTTCAAGCAAATGTAGGAACCATTCAAATTAGGGCAATTATTTGAAATGTTTAAAGAAATTAAGCAAAGATTTATTATAGCAAGCAATCATTTATACAACAACCACATACATCAACTGTTTGGGTTTGATTTTATTTAAAGTTAGTTGGAAAAAACAAATGGGTAGAGCCTCATGTTCCTTACTGCCCTATGAAATACAACATCAGACTGATGCTCCCATTATTGGTGTTTTTAAACCTTTCAAGTTTTCCGGTACCACACTGCTGTGGCCACTCAAGCCATGACTTAAGTGATACTTCATTACATTCAACATTTGTTTCCATAGTAATTTAAGCAATTTGTTTTAAAAGTTGTTAGTATTCAT
>JANHGB010053403.1:0-23338 GCA_026283785.1 Coracopsis vasa
CTCAGAAAGTCCTTGGTCAGACTAAACATTTGAGCAGTAACTAAAAACATCGGTGTTATCAGTGCTGTTCCCAGGCCAAAAGTCAAAAAACCACAGAGCTGCACCAGCTACTGAGAAGGAGAAAAAATGACTGCTACTGCTGAACCCAGGACAACAACAGATTCTCAAAATACATGTTAGTCCATATTTACTAAGACTTGCTCTCAGTTTGCATTCTACAAATGTGTAACTGTTAAAACTCTAATCCCATTGAGTTTACGCTGCATCTTCATTAAAATGCAGAAGTTAATTAAAATGTGAAGGAAAAAAAACCTGCAAAAAATTGAACCCAGCTTCCAAAAGACCCACATGTCTCTGAACATAATAATGAACTACAGCTAAAGGCCTTGCTTTAGGCATAAATCTTATTAATTCCTTTTACTAGGAAGTACCTATTTAAAAACTTTAGGATTTTTTTTTAGGGAATTTCCTGATACAACGATGCTTGCTTTGCTGTTTAAGAAAAAAAATTTATACAGATCTTTTCTACTTTCAATAATTATTTACAATTGCAGATGAGAAGACATTTATTAGCTATGTATTAAGTCTGAATATGAGAACACTGAATACTTTAAAGGGGGGGGGGAAAACCCTTTCATCCGTGTCATTCCCAAGCTTTCCCAGCTAACTGTTTGAGACAGCTGAGAGAAACCAAATACAGAGATGAGTAAAAGAATGATAGATGGTAAAAGATCTACTTCATTATTCTGTCAGAATTCATTTTTTGAATTATAGGCTGACTCAGGCTAGATCCAACAAACTTATTACTGTGATGTTCTTTTCAGCATCAAAAACTAATTGTTTTTAACTTCTAGCTTCACCCATGTTACTATTCAGTATTTATTTTGGTAAAATGAATAATAAGTGAGGATAAACTATATGGTGCATGTGCTACAATGTCATTTGGAAAGGAAATGTTTTTCATTTGTCAAAGTATGTAAGTTTTAAGAATAGTTTGTTGCCTGTTTTGCTGTGTTGACTCATCTTAGTCAAATATAAGACAGGCTATCTTAAAGTGTCACATGAATTCAAAATAAACATAGTACATTGGCATATGGATTTGAATGTGAAGGTAATTTCTATAAGAACTGATTTTTAAATACACATTTTGTGTTACATGAAAGATAAATCCTATAGAAAAAGAGGGAGAGAAAATGAATTTCTAAAAGTAAAATGTATTTCTAGAAGAGACAGACGGGGGGGGCGGGGAGGGAAAGGAAGACAGTGAGACAGATACAGAGCAAGAAATGAGCCATTTTGGACGTTCTTTCTTCTTTTCCTTAGTGGGATGCAAAAAAAACCCAACACATGAAAGCAAAGTTTGCTATCTGTAGTGCCAGTACTACAGCAAGATAAACACCCTGTGTCACCTTTCAGGGATTAGAGGAGATACTTGCTTTATGTTGCCAGCCTTTTTCAACAGAAAAGATTGTAGTTTCTCAATTGTTTCTGAGCCAACTGGTGATTGTACAAATTTTGCATAAGTACTTCATTATTAGTGTTTAACTTAATACTTCATAATGTTCATAACTCAACTGCTTTCATTCTTTAAATGAAAACCCTACAAAAATGCTCTACAGAGTTGATTTTAAAACTGCAAATACTATTTTCCTCAATATTTCTTCGGGGTTTTTTTGGGGTTGGTTGGTTGGTTTTGGTTTTTTGTTTGTTTGTTTTTAATGAATAGGTACAGCTTCTTTACTGTTTGTGTCAGCTCCTCTTGAGTGAACTTCCTTAATATAAATCAAGGCTTTATCACCTCAACAGGGCAATTTTTCTTGGCCTGAAAATCTGAAACTAGAGCAGACGTGGATTCTGTAGACACTAACCTGTTATTCATAACCTCCTTTATCCTTGAACTATTGGAACAATGTCTTATGGCTAGAATCATAGCTGGCTAGAACTGAGCTGGACAAACGACAAGTAATTTCAAGTATTCCCAATGCTAAATGAATTTTCTATTGATAATCTAATAATTTCAGCACTTCTGTGTTAAAAAGTGTTTGAATTATTTTGGCCCACTGATTTAGTGGTATGGGTTTAGTCTCACCATGCAAACAAAAATGGTTTCTTGCATCAAATCACAGCATCAAGCATAATTTTACTTAGAGAATAGAACATTTCTATATAAAAATGTATGTTGTCAGCCATTTGGTTCTGTTTCCACATTAAAGCTAGTTCCATCTTGGGTATTTCTGCTCATAAAAGAGTTTGATGCAGGCCATCATCTTGGTCTCTTAAGAGATAGATTTACAGTATAAAATGCAGTAGTATCTAACTTTGTGTCTACATCATCTTTTCTCCTGCTTTATTTGCAGTAAATAATCATATCATTTGTCTAAATGACTTGCCTTGCAAAGTTTGTCTTCTTTAGCAGTTTGTATTGTACTGTTTCTTTCAGTTGTACATTCAAAGGAAGACACTCCTTGCTTTAATGTAGTGTGTCTTCATAGGAGACATTGTGCTATTACCTGTTTCTGTTGCTTTCGTATTTCATAGAACTTCAGTACATCGGAAATGTAAAACGCTGCATTGCCTTTTCGTTCATCTAATATATGTAATTTTGCTTTATTTCTTAGCACTATTCAGTAAAAACTGTGACTTGGAAAAGCATTTTAACAGATACCTGCATTTCATACTTGATTGCCTTGTGTGTACATATGTCTTATACGCCTGTGTTTTTCTGTGGTTTCTGTTACTACTGTATTTGCGTCACCTAATTTAAAACAGACTTTCTGCTGGTTTCAACTATAATGGGTTTGTGGCTTAGTATGCGAAATAGAATTGACTACACAAAACGTGAAATTCTGATGCTAGACATTCCAGCTAGGTCTCTACAGACAGGAATGTGCATTTGTCTGGGCAAGCATTATAGTCCTAGGGGTGCTTAGCTCTTTTAGTGACAGCCTGAATATGCTGAAGTAATTTGATTTATAAAAAAAGGAAACCTCTCAGATGAAGGATTCATTTTAAAGAAAAGAGAAAACTTCCTTGAAGTGTAAATCTCGTACAATACAAACTGGAACAATTTGTGAAATATTGAAAGGGGAATAAAATATCTTAAGCATACCCAGCCCTGAATACAAAGTAAACTGTACAATTTGAGAGAGGTTTACTAGCAGGGTTAAGTCCTACTAAATGAATTTTCCAGTCCCAACCTACAGTTTTTGGAGTAAGCAGGTACTTGATGTTGCTGTGGTAGTGATTAGCACAAGTCACTAGAACAGCCACAAAAAGTTCATAGACAAAGAGCAAGCTGTTAAACAGGAATTGCCCCTATGGGGAAGGGATAGTCTCTCCAAGGTTAGGAGAGAATGAAGGATAAGGGAGGAGAAACTCCCATTCTTAGGATAGGAGAGAGAGATGAAGAGTTTGAATTCCTCTGACAGAAGGTTCTCAGGGTGAACTATGGGAGTTACCACTACTGAAAGTTCAAGTCTTCTTTTTTTTACTATTTTTTATGTAAGTTCAGGTCTTCCCTTCAGCCAGCCATCATTATCGGGGACAGCAGCAATTTGAGCAAAACCCATCTGATGGGCACACAGATACGTAGCATGATCACATAGTCCTCCCACAGGAAATCAGCTGAAAAATACTGCATTCCTGATTCCTGGTCCAGGCAGTGCCAGAGATCTTGTGTTGACAACTCCTGTTTTCCAAGGATTCATCTTGGGAACACCCAAGTTTCAGACCACTAGCAGGATTTTGCTTAGAGGCTCTCCACAGGTATACTGATGGGCTTTGGTTGTCTCCTGGAGCACCAGGCACAGCATGGTGTGAGATGGGAGTGAAGACTTGCAGACTTATAGATTGAAGCTCCTGTTATTTTTTTATAAATAAGGAGACTGATTTTACTATGAACTGAAATGAAAATGCTAAAAGAAAACAGAGATTATATTTATATTGTCTTATACAGGAAGGCACGAGGCTCCTAAAAGACAGGAAGCTGTTTGAATTGGCAGTTCTCAGGTTTTTCCATTCTGAAACTCTGTCTACTCCCAGGACCCTTCTAGTGTCTACTCAGGAACTAGAGAAGATTTCCTGTCTATTAAAGGAAGCATACTCTTCTACCAGAGGCAGAACAACTGGAGTTAAAGACCTACGATTTACTACTGCATGATCATTGAAAAAGCTGGATCATGCCAATTTCTTTTCTATTATCTTTAGAAAACACTAGGATGCTCTTGTATCATTACATGCAGTTATACCAAAATAAGCATGGCTACGCTGTATCAGACCCAAGATCCATCTAACCCAGAGTCCTCTCCCGAAGAGTGGCCACGAGTGGAAGCCAACAGGCGTGCAGGGAACATTTCCCAGTGCACTGTCCCAGGTTCTAGGGATCTACTATCAAAGATGTTCTAAAGTGGGAACGTCCTCACCATCATGTTTGAAAGCTACTGATAATGATACCAATTTGCTTAATTGGCTTTTGAATCTATTTACGCATTTGGCATTCAAAATATTGCAGCTATGAGTGCTACCATTTTGAGATGCAGTATGTGAAAAAGTATTTCTTATTTTTAACTTTACTGACTGATACCTTATTCAGGTGACTGCTAGTTTTTTTGAATGACGAGAAACACTAAAAAATAATTCCTAGACCACTTTCTCTATTATAATTTCAATATTTTTGTATGCAGCAACTCGTATGAAAGCTGAAGAGTCTTTTAAATCTGTCCTTGTCCAGAAACCATTCCTCAGTTCTGCTTAAAGTGGTTATGTCCATCTACCTAGTGTGATACTAAGCATCCTTTTGTTAAAGGTGATAACTAGTAGCAGTGCTCAGATGTGTATGCTAGAAATCTAGTCAGTGTTTAATAATTTTCTCATTTGTGTTATCACATAACTATTAATTTTTAACTTGTCTTTTTGTCAGTTATCAGAAAATTTCCCAGAGTAATTTTAAGATCCCTTAAATTTTTGGTAATAGTTCAGATCCCAACATGTTATGCATATATTTAAAGTAGTAAGTTAAGTCTGACAAACACGAGTGGGTTTACAAAGGCTTAAGTGTTCTGCTACTTTTACACGGTGAAATTGCACTGTAACTCTGTGTGTGCAGCAGGGGAGGGTGATATTTAACACGGAGCAGATTTCACAGGTCACTGTTCTTACGAGCACTGCAGAATTTGGATTGCAAATGAGAACTATGCTTTTCTAGATGAACAGTTTGAAACCCCTCATACTGACTGGGGATTTACTTCGGCTCCTTTCTAGTTTTGATTAGCCATGGAGCTTGCTAGGTGTTGCTATCTTAAAAGCAGTATGGTACTGCATTCCTTTTCCCATGTTTGCCACACATTTATGTAAGAAAGACCCAATATTTAGAAAAAATTAAGATGTTAAATGAATACCCAGTTCATGAACACATGCATCAAAACTGAATCCTAGTCTAATAATTTTATGCATACACACTACAGTTGGTGAACTGGTGTCTCATTGTCAGTAACAAAGAAATACGTATTATTCTAATCTTTAACAGTTAGTGTTTACCAGTAGCCTACTTTATGATCTAACTGCTAATTCCTAAATCATAAGACTTACAATAATTCTTCTTTTGTTCAAGCCCAAGTTGCTGTGCTTTACTAGTTTCTAGTCACGTTTTCCACTGTGTTAGCTACGTGAAAATAAGGCCTTTTTGTAAAGCTACACATTTGGAGAAAATGCTGCAAAATTGCCCCTGTATTAATGGAATCCAGAGCATTCCTTAGTGGTGGCTCAGCACATTACCATGCGAGTTGCCTGCCCTTGAAAAGGCATAATTTGATCTTAACAGTTTTCCTGAATTCTCTGGTAGTTATAGGAAACAAGTGACCACAGTTCAGCTCCTCAAGCTGAAAGCTGGGTATAGAACCACAATGTTGCTGACTTGTGCGTTTCTGAATTTCAACAAGAGAAGGAAAATTCTTTCTTGCAACCAAGTCTTTCTTTCTAATACTACTGAAGAGTTGAAAAACTGAAAATAGCAAAGTGGTCCCAGAGGGGACCCAGTTCTTTTACTAAAGGCTTCTTCAGTGGTAGAGCTGTCACCATCAGTAGATATCTATGAAGAGTGAAATTCAGGATAGTACTGTCCTAGGCCCAACAGGAATATCAGCCAAACACTAGAAAGGGCAATGTTTGTACTCTTGAGCCCATAAAAATCTAACATTTAAGAAAGTACCTTCAGTATTGTTCAGAGTTGTTTCAGCATGCTTCTTATTGTGCTTGCTAGATATAAATCTCAATTACCAAGGAAAGGAGTAATAGTAACTTCAGTGATATCGAAGGAATAAATCCCCAAAAGGCAAAAGAGTTAATAGAAAGTTGAAAAGCTTATAATAAAATAACTATATGCTTCCCATCAGCTGTTTCTAGGCAAGAGAATGGAGTTCAAAGACCACATGCTGATCTTGGCTACAGCAGAAACGCTACTTCTGAAAACAGTAGTATTGTTGAAGATTCACATCAACATGACTAAAACTGAAATTCAGCCATTAGAAACTTTATTAGTTTCTGTTAGTATTATTTTTCTTAGTTTATTTGATGTTAAGTGTATCAGACCATCAGTAAATTCTATTTGTAGCTATTTCTGCTGGGTGTTTTGGTTTGGGTTTTTCTCAGGGTTATTTTTGTTGGGTTTTTTGTTTGCTGAGCTTTTTTTCTTTTTGTTTTTTGTTTGTTTGGGTTTTGTTGGGTTTTTTGGTTTTTTTTTTCATTTAATGAAGAATTTAAGAGTTTATACTGAGAAAATGTGTGTATGATCCTTTTCTGGAGGTTTGCTCTAGGTTTCTTTTTTGTATGCTCCTCTTCTGAATAATCAGTTACCCCAAAATCCAAACTTCGCACCTTCATGTGAGCACGCACAGATGCATGTTATAAGATAGTAACACAACATGATGTACCTTAAACATATAGGAAAGAATACAATTTTCCAGCTAAGCAACGAACTTGAGTCACATTTTCAAACCTGATTAAGGCACCTGAGGCATTTTCAGTATTTTACCTCTGGGGCAATTTGTTAAATGTTTGTCAGAGATCCTGATAAATTTACAACTAAAACATGTTGATTGGTAACCATAAGAGTACCTATTTGAGAGTATTATTGTATAACTTTGTTTTGTATTATTATTATTCTGTTCATCACAGTAAGTGGAAGGACTATTTTTTTTTTTCTCTTACAGCCTCTGATGTGCACTAGTTATTCAGGTAACTATTGTTATATGTTCTTGAAATAGTTGCCCAGAAGATGACCTGTAGACTAAACAAAATATGGTGCTCTATTTAGACGAATCAACAACTAGTACTTAAAAAAGCAAAACTTAGGGAGTTATCTTAGGTTTTTTTCTTACTTGGCTGAGAGGAAAAATTGTTGAATGAATTGCGTTCTCAGTCCATGATTTTGAAGGTAGTCCAAACACACTCTTTCATCTTCTGGTGATGCTTAATTTTTTGCAGCAGAGTATTTCCTGACTGTGTAGTAGCTGCAGTGCTGTAAATATTTAACCACTTGACTATACTGCAGAAATTAGGTGAGGCACAATTTTAAGTTGCAGATATTATATCAAATGTGCTTGCAAAAACTACAGGCTATCTAAAAATATACAACAACTTGCCTGACATTAATGTTGACCTTTCAAGTAGGTGGGAAAATTGGGCAGAGGGATCAAGTCAGAAATATTCCTGAATTCAATATCTTGATTAGTAATTCTGGTAAATTTTTTTAAAAAGTTTTTTGTTTGTTTTAATATTACAAATACACAGAGGTATAGAAATTTTTTAGCCAGTTCCTTAAATATCTTCCAGATATAAGCTTTGTAACCTTAGAAATGCTGTCTAGTGCAATATTTACTAACTCACTTGCTGAGGCAAAGAGCTCTCTACATCAGAAAACTGAAAGTTTGCTATCAAATGTATGTACTCCAAGTGAGAAGATACAACATGGCTAATAGAAGCAGGGATGAACAGAAAATTCATGTGCTGAGTTTGGGTTTTTGTTTCTTCAGAAAACTTTGGCCATATATAGAATGAGATATGAACCCAGTGGGGTATGCTAAACCCTAGCTAAGTTGTTGGAACAGACAGGATACTTTGGCAATAGTGGGTAATTTGACAGCTGTTTCTTTTCCTTTAGCTGAGAGACCTCAGAAACGGAATATGCAATAGGAGTGGATTAATAGGAAACAGTCATGAATAATGTTAGTGATAAGTGGTCAGCAGAGTTGGCAGAGACCTGCAAGCTAGGTAACAGTGAATGTCATCCAACTTCTACGTACAGTAGAGGTAGGTCTCATGGCATCTGTCCTTCCATGATTCCTGCCAGCTTAGCACCAACACTGCATCATGGGCAAGCAGGAGTGGACCATCTGATACCTTTCTACTGGGTTTATTTTAGTCTGGAAGAACTGTGAAGTAACAGAAAGTAAACAAGATTTTTAATTCACAGCAGTTTAAAGAAATAAGCTTAAATATTATTTGAGGAATCATTCCTTGAAGACAAAATATTCTTCAATTTTGTAGGACACTGCTCATATGTATTCAAGGCCAGGTTGGATGGAGTCGTGGGTGGTGACATGGTTTAGTGTGTGGTGTCCCTGCCCAAGGCAGCAGGGTTGGCATTAGATGATCTTAAGGTCCTTTCCAACTTTAACTATTCTATGATTCTATGAGAACTGTTTATCTAAAGCCTTGGTTCTGATGTGTCATTTACAACCTATGGAAAGGTTTCTAGAATGTCTTGCTTGAATGAAAAGAGAGATCTCTGCAAAGAGGAAGTATTCTGTGCCAAGAAAATGAAACAAGTAGATTCTTGAAGAATTTAGACAAAGCCCACAACAGGGTGTAAAGATCAATAGATACTTAGTGTTGGGATCTTAAAGAAGTTCTACTTCTGGTTCAAAATCAAACCTATCAAAAGTGATTACTCCTGAGGTGCAAGAAAAGTCCTACAACTCACTCAGAAGGAGGCTTTGTGTAGTGTTGGGGAAAAACTATGGAGTCATGTGTGAATGTCTTCAGTTACACACTCTTGGATATCCAATCTTAATTGTTTCTTAAATCAGAAAATAGGAGATTTTCTTCCTTTTCCCACAGATGTCAATTTTCCTTGTTCCCCTATTTATATTTATGGCTTGCTTTGTGGGCCATTTGGCTTTCTAGGTCTGGAACCTCAAAAATTATCATGAGTTCTGTTTGTTCCAAATGTATATGTTTCTCAGGGAAATATGTTAGCCAAAAACATTTGCCTGGTGATGATTTTATAACTGCCTTTAAGAATATTTTAAAACACTATTCTTTTGCTGATTTTGTTTACTCATTTTTGCCAGGCGATTGGATCATATGCAGGCTGTTCACTCCCCTTGTATATAATGTCTACCTAGTTTAAGTGCGAGAGACAACACAGAGGTGAGGACTGACTTCAGGTGAGGTCTGAGTAGATATCTACCACAGACAAAACACCTGTGTCTAATCCAGATTCCTTCAAAGCTCATTGCTGCTGCATGTGAAGTACATAAAGGTGTGTAATGCAGTAGCTTTGCAGTAATAGATCCTTCTTACAGCAATAGCTCCCTTTACCTCAGCCACTGGCAAGAGTACATCTGGTTCATTCACAGGGAAGCAAAAGTTTATTTTCACTACATCTGTGAAATGTCTTTAGCTACTTCTGACAAAGGAACGTTATGCCAGCTGTACTTAGGAGGTTTACAGAATGGACCTTGGGGGCCAGGAAGATAAAAAAGGCCTGGGAGGGAAAGGTGGCTCTTCTGAGATGTTCAGAGGTTTCACAAAATGTGATGCCACTTGCTCAGTTCAGCTTTTAGATTCATGACCAACTACTAAGTATATGTCCTTTTATTATTCTGTGTGCTGTTGTCAGCATGACTGCTCTTCCGATGGGGCTTTATGATGGAAGAAAAGAGAACAAGAGACAGTTGGAACATATATGGAAAACCTCTAGGTTTGTGTGGTTTTAATTTTTACTGCTGCTTTGAATGGAACATTTAGGTCCCATAAAGATGTTTAAAGTTCACTTTTTCAGGGAACACATTGTGAACTGCTTGATAGCTTTCTCAGATGTGAGGAGGGATTGGAGTTTTGATAGGTTAAAAATAGTCTTTCCACTTGGTTCACACTTTTGGGGAAAGAAGATCAGGAATTCTGGTTATAAAAAGGGAAGCTTTCCTAAAACAATGAGTGCTACTTAAGTTTAAGAGATCTGTTAAGTTTAATTAGTAGTGAAAATGGAATTTTTCAAGATATCATATCTTAGTTTCATATGAAAAGACCTCAAGGTACTCTGTGTTTATGGAAAATCCTAAAGAAAGGATTGTGAAATGGGCTTAGTGTGTGTGTAAAAAAAAAAAAAAAAAAATGATAGCTAGAAGAATACCCTCCTAATTTGTTTCATGAACATCCAACTGTAGCGAGATCTGTTATTCAAATTGTAGGCCTTGGTATCACAGTGCAAGACAGGAGAGGTAGGAGTTGCCTAGTGGTGAGTACAGTATATGTGAATGAGCTGAGAGGTGGAAGAGAGTTGAATCTCAGACTGGTTTGGGTTGGAAAGGACCTTAAGATCATCCAGTTCCAACCCCCTGCCATGGGCAGGGATGCATCACACTAGACTGTGTTGCCCAAGGCTCTGTCCAACACTGCCAGGGATGGAACATTCACAGCTTCCTTGGGCAACCTGTTCCAGTGCCTCACCACAATCGCACTAAAGAACTTCCTTAGATCTAACCTGAACTTCCCACTTCATTTTAAACCCATCACCCCTTGTCCTATCACTCCAGTCCCTGATGAAGAGTCCCTCTCCACCATCCTTGTAGCCCCCTTCAGATACTGGAAGCTGCTCTGAGGTCTCCATGCAGCTTTTCTTCTCCAGGCTGAACAGCCCCAATGTTCTCAGCCTGCCTTCATATGGGAGGTGCTCCAGCCCCTGATCGTCCTCTGGACTTGCTCCAACAGCTCCATGTCCTTTTTATGTTGAGGACACCAGAAATGCACACAATACTCCAAGTGGGGTCTCACAAGAGCAGAGTAGAGGGGCAGGATCACCTCCTTTGACCTGCTGATCACATTTCTTATGATGCAACCCAGCACACAGTTGGTTTCTGGGCTCAAGCACGCACTGAAGCAGCTCATGTTCAGTTTCTCATTGACCAACACCCAGAAGTCTTTCTCCTCAGGCTGCTCTGAATCTCTTCTCTGCCCAACCTGTAGCTGTGCCTGGGATTGCCCCAGTTCAGGTATGTGACCTGGACTTTGCTTTCATACAGTTAATTATATTGGTTGTAACTGATACCATTCTAATTTGCTCAAGCTTTTCCATGTAGCTTGATAGATTATCCACTGGGACATATTTTGAGAATGTAGTGGTACTTTCTGTGATCAAAACAACTGTTTGTTGAAAACTTAATTGCCTTTTTTACCTTGAATAAAATTGGTATATTGCTCTACTTCCTTCCCTGCTTTCTATATATAAAGTTTAAGTTCTACTAATTTTGTGGATCATTTGCTTACAATCTTGGATTTCATATGGATGCTATATTTCAGTATGAACACTATAACACCTTTCCCCAGAAATGGTGATTCTTTCTTACTCCACCACCAAATATTAGATTTTTCTGGCTGCTAAGCATGCTGCATCTGCTATTTCTGATGTATGCATCCTCAGAAATCACCCTTTAAGCCTGAAATAGTCAACTTAAAAAAAAAAAAAAAGAAAAAAAGAGTATAAATTTGCTGGCTCCTTGTAAAATCTCTCCCAGTAGAAGATGGATAGGTTTTGCATTAGCAACTGTGTGGAAAATCAAATGGAAGCATAGGAACAAAAAGTAAATGTAACCCAGAAACTATTTCTGTCAAGAACCAATAGCATATAATTAGCAGCCAAAGTGAAGAAGAGCTTTCCTCTGATATATATCTAGCTATGAAGTGCTGACTCTGTCTGGAAATTCCATTTTATTATGTAATATATTTTGGAACAAATCAGCAACTATTGAGCCAAGACAAGTGCTATAAGAAGTGGAATTTGCACTACCGCAAAACCACTGCTGTATCTTTCAACTGCTTTGAATAAATCACTCAAAGAAAAAAGTATGAATAAAATCTGGTGCTGAAAAATCAATTCCCATGATTTGCTGCATGGCTATTTCAAGTACATCTGAGTTTGGTGTACCTTATTGCAGCAAGCACTAAAGACATTTTAGGAAGACAAAGCATATGACAGGAATTGTTCCTCATTTTTCTCTTTAGAACATGACTAAGGATTAAAGAATTTCAGGAATGAAGGTTATTTTGTTGCTTCACGTAAGCCCACCTGTGAGAACTCAAGATTATCCCTAGTTTCCCTTTGAGAATAGTGGCTATAATGCCTTTGGCACAGAGTGTATTTGTCCATAAAGCTGGCAGACAGGGAAGTCAGTATATATTTTAAAAAGTGCTTCTCTTTTTATCTTTACAGGATTCTGCTTTTTTAGAATATAGGAAGATAAGAATTAAAAGACAAAGCAGAAAACATCTCTATAGGTAGGAGTATGGCTGGACACAGGCAAATGGTGGACATGAATATCAGTAGTTATGGAATATTGGGGCTATGCTTGTACATGGGCAGGAGAAATGTGTGAAATATGTTAACCAGGCAAAGGAATCGGGTGTGTATCATGCTAACTCAGCACTGCTAAATTCTGGCAGTAAGCCACAGATGCATATACAGGAAACTTACAGTGCTCATCTTAAATAATCAAGCAGAATTTTCAGATGTAAGATTTGGAAACAAAGCTGAATTTTGTTTCACAAATTCTCTGGTTGTGCAGAATAAAAGCTTAGGTTTACAATTCCTAGACATTACCAGTTTTGTGCCAGACTCTGGAACCTGGATCGCATCTTTCATATAGTAGTTAAGGGTTCTCTAATCCAGTTTAGGGCAATTGTATGATCTAATAAATCATAATAAACAGGACACAAACAGGTGTGACAAATGCTGAGGAAAGAGAAACATATTTAGTATGTGAGAGAGTATCCAATTCCTTTCAGAATACTTTAGTAACTAATAAATGTATTAAAAGCAATATTTGCTAGAAAAATTAAACTTGCATAACCCAGAAAAGCTTAACATGACTCTTGCTGCAGAACAAGCTTGGTCATACCATTGAAACACCCATTTATGAATAATTCATCAAGCATCTTGCAGTTTTATTGTAATAATGTTATAATGGGCCTAGTAAAACCACCTCATTAGCAGTGTTGCTAAATGTAGGATTTTTGCATATCTGTTGATACTCAGTGTTAACTCCCCTGAAGGTAAGTTTAAGAATATATACATATACTGGTTTGTAACCTCTCTTAAACTAAGAAAAGTAAGTGAAATTCATAAAAAGGCATATAATAGTTAAAGGCTTAGCCCTGAGTTGTCAGGAAGGCTTGAAAAAGCCTGATTGTAATAGAGAGTAAATCTGTTGGAAAAGGCTGTCAGTGGAGAAGCTTTCAGAAGATGAATTATGTCCTGTGAAATCCCCTCTATATATAATATTACTGTGTGAACAAAGCCAGATATATCTTTACTTAAAAGCAAAGTTGGTTATATTTTGTCACTTATTAGAATTAAATGGTGCAGTTCTAGTGGTCTCTTGGTCCAGAATAAATTACCGTGCACCACGTAGACTAGGTTAACACTGGAGATTTGTTATCTTCCTGCTTATGTCTTTTGATTGTAGGTAAGTTGGGAGCTACACTCTTCTCAGAGGTGCACAGTGATAGTTTGAGAGGTATTGAGATCAAGCTGGAACATGGGGAGTTACAGTTAGATATTGAGTAGAAAGTTTTTTACCATGAAGGTGGTGGTTAAATACTGGAGACAGTTAAGACCAAACTGTACAAGGCCTTGAGCAACCTGATCTAATTAGACCTGTTTTGAGCATGGGGTTGGACTACATGATTTCTGGAGGTCCCTTCCAAACTAAATTATGCCATTATTCCAGACTTAAAGGAGTACAGACCTAAAAGCAGAGCATTTAATCATCTTACTGAGTAACGTTTCAAGCAGGGGGTAAGTTAGCAACTACTACTGTATTATTGTAGTATGCTGAGCCACTGTGCGCTCATTTTGCTTGTTCTTAAATTGATGAAGCCCTACCTAGGTGTGAATTGCAAGTCACATTCTGTGAAAAAGTAGCTATATCTTAGCTTTGTGACTGTTGATTCCTGTTCAGGAGAATATTTTCCATACCTATATATGTCTGTATATGTTATCTAAGGCTCACACACGTTTGAGTCCAGTCTTATTTTATTACAAGGTCTGTGACAAATAAGGCTCAAAGGACCTAGAATGTTGTAGTTTGTCTGTCTGTCCCAAGGGAGGAAAACTACAGGTTCTGAATGTACCATGCAATCTTCTTTTTTGTCAGTGTCATTTGCTTTACAGCTAGAAAAGCTCCCTTACTGCAGATTAAAAATGAGCTATCTGGTCTTATTGTGGACATGAAGAGCAACTTACTCCCTTGCTTTTTCAGCATGTTTTAGAGTCCTTTGTTGCACTTTTCCTCAGTCTGCTCTTTAGAGAATAAATCTAGTTCTTTAAAGTTCTCTGCAAAAACTTTTGCAAAAAATTTTGGGCTTCTAGCTACTTTATCTGGTTTTGCTCACTAAAAACCTAGTGGAAGGTGTCCCTGTCTATGACAGGGTGGTCGGAACTGCATGATTTTTAAGGTCCCTTCCAACTCAAAATCTTCTACGATTCTATAAAATTACTAGAGAGGATTTTTCACAGTGAAATACCACTTTAAACATGTCAGAGTTAAAAATGGAATTAGTTTGTTAGTGCCTAAGAAACTCAGACATTTAAGTAAAAACCTAAAAAGCGTACTACAAGCCCTTGTCTAAAGGTTGTCAGTCTGAAACTTGTAATTTTCCTTCAGATTAGCTTTTGCACAGAGGATCCAGTGTTTGTTTCTTCTGATAATCCAATAGACAAAACTAAAATAGCTGTGCTTGCAAACAAAGACTTCACTTTGTGGAATGCCAACAGTCATTGTAATTTATAGTTTGAATTTAAGATTGCTAGTTTCCCAAAACAATAAGCTGTGTCCCAGATGGATGTTATCAGTTCCTTGTTAGTGAATGACCTTACTGTACATAAGTGCTCACATTCTCTTTATAGGAGTGTTTGTGAGTACTCTTACAATGCTGTGAAATAACATTTCATAATGGTAATGTGACAGTGTTATATATTGTAGTAAATTTATGTATTTAAAACACAACTTTAGAAAAACAGTATATGCGAATAGATTCTGATAGTTAATAATGTCACTAGCTCTGTTCCTCCTATTTACAGTAGGAAGTTAAAAGGAAGTCTTCCAACCTACTGCATAATTAGGACATATTCTTTTCTTTTTTTTTCCCTGAGCTACTATCTAGCTCTTAGAGGAAGAAAGAAAATGACTGAGAGACTGAACAGCACAGTCTTCCAAATCTGCAATGGGAAAGTAAAATAAATATGAAAAATTAATCCCTTTGGACCTTGGAGTGCAATTTTTCAGACACAAGCTCCACTGGAATCCACTGCTACCACTGCCAAGGAGTTAATTTCCCTTTATATGTTTCTTTTACTTACCCAACTCACTTTGACTTTTTGGTCTATTTTGTTTGACTCCCCCACCTACTGAAAACATATCAGTATATTTCGTTTCTAAATACAAACCAAAATAAGCACCCTAGCTGCACAGGCAGGAAACAATCAAAGCACTGCACTCCTCTTGTCTTTTAGGCTTTTATTTTTGGTAACAGTAATTCAAACAGCCAGGTAGAATGCTCTGGGAGCTGGCTGATGCATGACCTCAGTTGTTACCAGTCACTGAAATGCAGTACTATGACAAATTGTCATACCCTCTCAAACACTTGCTGAGCTTTTCTTGGGGCAGGGATGTGGTAGATATGAAAAGTTGTCTCAGTAGATATCAACAAAATGAGACAAAGACTGTAGTTCCTAGGGTGTACAACTCCCTATGCTGATGGAACTGTTTCTTTCCTGACTTGTGAAGATGGTGTTCCCCATGCCACCCCATCCCCTCCCAAGAAAAACCCAAAATAAACCAACCCAAATCAAACCAACCAACCAACAAAGAAGAGTACTTAGGAAGTATTTCTGAAAGAGCCATACAGCTTGACTCCACAGCTGTAATCTGAATCTGTTGACCTCTTTGTTGATGGGACTGAGATTCCCACTGGCAGGAGAGCTCATGTTTTTTCAGCTTTATCTTCTCTAGAAGGCAAAAAAATGTGGTGCAGAAATCAGACATTAAGAGGGAAAGCTACTCTCAAGTTCTACCTAGCAGTGCAGCGCTACCTGTATTTGTAATAGGAAGTTGAATAATGATGCTCACTTTCAGAAACTGTATTATCTGAATTGATTTTTTCCAAATGCTTGGAAAAGCAAATTCTGGGCATTTTTCTAGTTAGATAAATAGTAATGCTGCTTGGAAACTGATTTTATGGTGTAAAAATGCTAATGTTTGCCCTTTGAGAAAAGAAATCATTGTTAGTAAGGGATGTGAAATGCATTTGACCTCATAGTGGCCTTCCATTAGAAGGAGCATAATTTTTGTTTGAATAAATGAAAATCAGTGTATAGGACAATAGGATAATTGTTTGAATAATTAAATTGGATGTATTTACAGCAAAAAATGCTGTATCTTTTCAAGTTAATTTTCAAAAACATAGTGTATCGCACCTTTAGTTTAAAATGCCAAGTGATTTTAATATGCCCCTTGTGAATGCTGAGTAGAGTTCATTTGAGATGTTTATGTATGTAAGGGAAGCTGGAAATTGCAGACAGTGATCTCAACAGTTAGGACTTTCTGTGAGCTGCACATGAATGGTTCTTCTTGAAGAACAGACCCACAAACTCCAGCATAAAAATTAGAAAGAACTTTTGTTTTTTTAATAACAATTCTTATAGAGAAGAGAACTAAACTGCCTTTAAACTACTGTGAGCTTGCTGGTTCCAGTGCAAACAGGAACAGGTTTCTTCTCAGTGAACACTCACTCTGAAAAAAGCAGTCTGGTATCCACCAGCAAGATGAAGTCCATTTTATTCCTCTAATACACCAAATAGTTCAAATTAAGTTCATCCATAGCTTGAATAGCTATAGTTTTAAACTGGTAAGGCTTGAGGTACTGCTAAATGAGCAGTGTTGTTTAGATTTCACTTTTTTGTTGGACTGGAGTGACTAACATAAAACTGGTTAGCAGTTGGTATTGTGCTGTTAGCATGTTTTCTTTTATAGTGACAAAATATACTTTCTATTAGATGAAAGATGTGTACCTCGATTGTGACATGAAGTCAGCAGAGAATTCCTCATACTGTAACTGGCTAGTCATTTGTCCGTTTGGTCCAAAGAAATATTCTCCCACTGAACTAACAATAGATTTCTTAGCTGGTTCATTGGAAGATGGAATCCACCTGTTTGAAATTTAAATATTCAAAACCAATATTGCTTAATCTACAGCTTGTGGGGTCTTTGTGTGTCAGTGGGATAATTCCTGGGGTCTGTGATACACTGATAATGATGCTTTTTCCTGGGAAAGCAGCAGTTCCCGCCTGTCAAGTGCTGGCTGCAGGTATAGCATGGAGTCATGGGAGTTGGCCATGTTTAATTGTCCTGGCTCATGCAGCTCATTTCTAGCCTCTGTCTCTGTTGGGCCAAGGAGTTTTGGATATGGGCTGAAAGCAGACTCTGGATCTGCTGCATATTGGTTGTACTGCCCACAGACCAGAAGTGTCACACACACTAGTGTCATACTAGGGTCATAGTCCACATACTAGCAATATGAATATGCCCTGCCTACCCTACCAGAGAAATTAGTTACCACTGTTGAAATACAAAGTCTATAGCTTTGATTTAATTATTTACCTCAGTTGTTCTTTTCCAATTAGTCTACTCTTCTCTAAGAAAATGCAGTATGATAATAACACAATTGTTAATGTGTGATTCAGTGGATACTTATTGCAGTAAGACTAAATCAGAAACCATCTAGTTAACTCCTTGAATATTCTGGTGTGTGTTCGTGCATAGAAACTCAACTATGGGTGGAGTAATCAAAATTCCTGCTGCCCTTTATTCTGGGATGAAGAGCAATTTAGATGTTAAGTCATCACATATCTTTGCCTTGCAACCTTTTGTTCTTTATTAGCAGAGAATAACATTTTGATACCAGAGTATATTTGTGTTCCCAAGGTTCAGGTCATTCAGATCGGTCCAAATAGAAGAAAGCTAGCCAAGAGTATATCTGGAAACAATGTTAAAAGAAGACAATTTCTGTATGCTGAGCTACTTGGAAGATTTGAAAGTTGAACAGAAAGGGCTCACACCTCTGATGTTCCAGTAGAGTAGCAAAACATTTGAGTTACTCCTGCAATAATACCTATCTCTTGGTCTGCTCTCAACAGCTGGTATTTATGTTCTCTTTTTTGTTATTAAACTTTTAATCACAGGGTATCCTTTTAATTTGAGTAATCTCTTCTAGGTCTGTGTGACCCAAACCTGTTGGGAGATACAAATGAAACAAGCCAATTTATGAAAATAATGTCCATAGTAAAGAAAGTGGCTTCTTGGTATGTCCTTACAGCAGCCAATTGAACCAGTTCCATCCTTAGCTTTAGTGTAATGAGAGAGTATTTTTCTAGCATACTGCTAGGCTCACAAATCCCAAGAACTTTATATCATTACAACATTCCAGCTTTCATACACAATTATATATAGCTTTTTTTGTTGCCTTGTTCAACTTTTCCCCAGCTTCTCTAAGTTAATCTGGCAGGCTACCCTCTTGCTACCTCTGCAGCATATAACTGGTTTTTTTACCCCAGACTTCACTGCAGAATATGCTGCTCTAGGGTAGCTGAGCTGTCTAAACCCTGAGCATACAGATGTGCTTAACCAGTGCCACTCTGCTGCCCCAGACCTGACACTGGTCTCCAACTCTGGTTTGTTACACTCATGAAAGAAGGCAAGAGAATTCTGTATTGCCGCACTTCCTTTATTTCACAGTCTTGCTCATTCTCACATGCTGTCCTTTCTGTTTACTCCTAAACACGTGTGATGTTTTTTAGTATACTTCACAGCTGCCACTCTTAGGCAGAAGCGCTTGTCTTTTTAACGCCTACTTTCAATTACTTCAGATTCTTCAATGCATTCTTCAAATGCATCAGATGTTTTTGTGCTTGTCAGAAATGCGGTTAAAATCTTAGGGCTTGGGGAACAGTAATAAAGGTAGAAAGAAATGGCTGCATTTTCTTTAGTTGGCTGCAGAGTAAGACTGTAAATCTAAATATTATATTGTTCTCTCAAATTGCACCCATTTACTTTTGTGATCTTGATTTTCTTCTTGCTTCCTTTGCTTTCAGTTCCACATTGGGGTATCATTCAGTCCAGTAATACATTTCTAACAGGAAGAAAGGAAATAATTTCACAGATTAAATGACCCAAAGAAAAATATTTTCATACCCCTCATGTTGCTATATTTATAGATGTTATTGTAAACAGTTTTTCATTCTTTTAACTATCCTGTACTGGATCTGCATAGTAGGTGCTTGAATGGTTTTAGGTTATTGGGTTTTTTTCAAAATATAAGTAATTCTTCTGTAGTTTTGTAGGTCATACATTGATGTATTTTATTGGGGTTTTTTTTCATTATTGTACTGCCACCATTTAAAGTCCCCCATGCACATTCACAGCTCCATATTTGTCTCCTTCTTTTCCAGATAACTTCAGGGTTTTTCAAATTCACTGTTCAATCCAGTGAACAAGATTTGTTAGTTTGGCTTTTCTGAAGTTTAAACTGAAATCAAATTTCAAAATACTAATAAGTGATTGGCCACCATCCTGACTGGGGGCCTGGCCAGCCTTTTCTGACATGGCTACTGCATGTGTCTTTCCCTCTTAATTACTCATTTTTCTTACAGTGTTTTGCAGCAACCCTTCTCATTTTGCTTTTTTGCCTGCTGAAATCTTTAACCTACATTCCCTATTGGGTTGTAACACATCATTATTTCTGCTTTGTCCCATCACTGCACACTTTGCTTTGCCCAGATCAGACTGCCAAGAGAAGTGCAAAAGTAACAGTTCAACAGTCTATACAAAAAATTACATACTTTGCCACTGTACTGAGCACTGCTTATTTCCAGGTCTTATGTTTTGACATATTTTACTTGTTTTAATTAATGTTTCATAAAGTAAGTGATAGAAGGATTTAAAAAATTCTCTACCTTAGATGTTATCTCTTTTCATTTAATGCCTGAGCCCGAGCTGGCCACTATTTTTCTTATGAAAACTTACTCCAGGGAATCAGATTCTCTCTTGGCAGAAAACATCCCACACTGGTCCCTGGTTTTCTCATTTAAAAAAAATTAATCAACATGAAACAGTTCATGTAAATTGTCACACAGGAATCACCATAACATTTGTTGGGCTGCACTTTGGCAAAGTGATTAAAGGATGTTTTAAAGCAGAAAGACAAAGAAACCAGTAAAAGTAGATAAGGAGAAGTGAATGATGGGGTAAAAACCCTGGAGGGATCATTCTTAGGAAAAGTGAACTGCCAAAAAAGATACCTTGCCCACAGTTATTTCCACACATTGGATATTTGACTTTGTTAAACTGACCTAATCAGAAGTAAAGAACACTGGTACCAGGAGGGTCTGAGAGAAGTAGACTATCACAGACTCACAGAATTGTTAGTGTTGTAAGTGACCTCTGGAGATCATCCAGTCCAAGGTTGGGACACCTGCCAAGGTAGGGACACTCAGAGCAGGGCACACAGGAATGTGTCCATGGTGGGTTTGGAATGTCTCCAGAGAAGGAAGCTCCATAACCCCCCTGGGCAGCCTGTGCCAGGGTTCTGACACCCTTAACAGAAAGTTTTTCCTCATGTTGAGGTGACAATTTTTGTGTTTTAGTTTATTGCTCCTCGTCCTGTCACTAGGCACCACTAGAAAGAGTCTGGCACTATCCTGCTGGCACCTGCCTTTGAGCTATCAATCTGCATCGATGAGGTCCCCTCTCAGACTGCTCTTCTCTAGGCTAAACAGGCTGAGCTCCACAATCTTTCCTCTTAAGAGAGATGCTCCAGACCCCTGATCATCCTTGTAGCATCCACTGGACCCTTTCCAGCAGCTCTTTATCTTTCTCATACTGAGGAGCCTATAACTGGATGCAGTGCCCCAGATGTGGTCTCACCAGGGTCGAGTAAAAAGGGAGGAATCACCTCCCTTGACCTGCTGCCACACTCCTCACCATGCACCCCAGGATACTCCAGTCCTTCCCGGCTGTAAGGGCTGGTGCATGGTCAACTTATCATCCACCAATACACCCATGTCCTCCTCAGCTGAACTGCTCTCTAGTGGGTCACCCCCAACCTGTGCTGGTACTTGGGGTTCTTCCTCCCTAGGTGCAGGACCCTGCATTTGCGCTTGTTGAACCTCGTCAGGTTTCTCTCTGGCCAGCTCTCCAGCCTGTCAAGGTCCCACTGAATGGCAGCACAGCTTCATGTGTATCAGCCACTGCCCCAGCTTTATACCATCAGCAAACCTGCTGAAGGTGCACTCCAGCCCTTCATTCAGGTCACTGATAAACACTCATGAGGTCCATTAAATAATTTCTCGATGAAGAACTAGTCTAACATGTTTGAATCAGAAAATACAGAAGATACGTGAATGCAATATTTGTAATCATATAGACTTGCTAAATCATGCAACGAATTGTTAAACTTTACAAAAGCAGTGTCTCAACATAACCTAAAGGAGACAAAACTATTGCATTTGCCTAAAGCATACATGGTAAAAGCAGTACAAACTTCTACTCAAATCTTCAAATGCACATCATCTTTGCTTGCACTTGAGCTGTTTGCCATGTTTGGATCTTTCTCTCTTCAAGAGTATACCAATCATGCCATATAACTTGCTGATTCTTCAAATAAAACAACACTTTCTGAGCTCAGGCCTTCCACGCTGAAATTGTTAATACACTAAAAATACTGGCTTCATCCAGGCAATGATTGGATTAGCTAGAAAATCATATTTTTATATCCCTAAGGAATATTCCCAGTAATGGGTGCTACCTACATGAGCTTTGAAGGCCCCTTCCAACCCAAACTACCCTACGATTTATGAAGTCAATGAGGCCTTTCTTTTATAGACAGCTGAAAGTGGCTTCACAATCACATACCCTGGTTCTCATGAGGGACTTCAACCACTCCAACATCTGCTGGAGGAACAGCACAGCAAGGGACAAACAATCCAGATCCAGGAGGTTCATGGAAAGCACTGATGGTAACTTTTTGACACAGGTGATGGAGGAGCCAACGAGGAAAGGTGTGCTGCTGGACCTTATATTAACAAATAAAGAAGGATTTGTTGGTGATGTGAAAGCTGGGGCCAGCCTGGGCTACAGTGACCATAAGATTAGGGAGTTCAGTATCATGCAAGGACGAAGCAGGGCAATAAGATCATAACCCTGGATTTCTGGAGAATGCCTGGGGAAGAATAACCCCATGTACTAGCACAGGCTGGGGACTGACATGCTGGAAAGTAGCTCTGTGGAAAAGGGCCTGAGGGTCCTGGTAGACACCAAACTGTCCATGCCAGCAATGTGCCCTTGTGGCCACGAAGGCCAGTGCTATCCTGGGCTGCATTAGGAACAGCACTGCTAGCAGGTTGAGGGAGGTGATCCTCCCTCTCTACTCAGCCCTGGTGAGGCCTCACTGCGGTACTGTGTCCAGCTCTGGGCTCTCCAGTACAGGAAAGCCATGGAGCTCCTGGAGCAAGCCCAATAAAGGGCTAGTGGAATGATTAAGGGTATGGAGTTGTTCATATGAAGAAAGACTGAGGGAGCTGGGCATGTCCAGCCTAGAGAAGAGAAGGGTCAGGGGAGATCTGATTCAGATATAAGTATCTGAAGGGGGTGTGTCAAAAGGATGGGTCCAGGCTCTTCTCAGTGGTGCCAGGCAATAGCACGAGTGGCAATGGACATAACCTAAAATACAGGAAATAGAGTAAAGAACTCCTTTACTGTGAGGGTGACTAAGCATTGGAATAGGTTGCCCGGAGAGGCTGTAGAGTCCCCTTCCCCGAAGATATTCAAAAGCTATCTGGACACAATCATAGAATCATAGCGCCAAACAAGTTGGAAAAGCCCTTTAAGATCATCCAGTCCAACCGTTGCCCAGCACTGCCAAGGCCACCACTAACCCATGGCACTGAGGGCCTCGTCTCCATGGTGTGTGAACACTTGCAGGGACGGTGACTCCAGCCCTGCCCTGGGCA
>JANHGB010053404.1:0-18356 GCA_026283785.1 Coracopsis vasa
TTGAACACTGCCAGGGATGGGGCAGCCACAGCTTCTCTGGGCACCCTGTGCCAGCGCCTCAGCACCCTCGCAGGGAACAGCTTCTGCCTAAGAGCTCATCTCCATGTCCTCTGTTTAAGTTTGCTTTCCCTCCTCCATGCTCATCGGGAGCCCTGGGGGGGCCTGCCCAGCTCCGCAGCCTCCCCTGGCAGCATCAGGACATTTGGGGTTCAGATGTTCCTGACAATTGAACCTCTGCAGTTTCCACCAAGCAGCAGTAACTGCAATTAAAACCACCCCTATCACATCCAAGGGCAGGAAAGAGCAACCATTGAAAGAGAGCTGAGCCACTGAAACAGAAACCACAAACACAGTACGAGGAGATGCTGACAGGAGTGAGGGAAGGGCACCGAAGGGCAGTATTTACCGTGCTTTAGCATGCGCTGCACTGATTTACTCTCCCCTCACAGCCCATCCTTCCTGTAACGAGGATCTAACCTGCTCAGCAGCCACCCAAATACAATGAATACAGACAATCAAGCTTGGTGGGTTAAAGAGTCACCCACCCTGGTCCAGACCCAGGGAGCCGGGCCCGCTCAGGAGCCCAGCCCTGCAGCATGGAGTGTCCCTGCCGTGCAGGATCGCTCCCATGATCTCAGCCCCTTCCCAACCTGGGCAGAGGAGGAGGTGCTGTCAGGGAGCACCCAGCCTCCCTATGGGCATCCCTCACTGGGGCACCCTGCAGCCACCTCCCTATGGGCATCCCTCACTGGGGCACCCTGCAGCCACCTCCCTACGGGCATCCCTCACTGGGGCACCCTGCAGCCACCTCCCTACGGGCATCCCTCACTGGGGCACCCTGCAGCCACCTTCCTATGGGCATCCCTCACTGGGGCACCCTGCAGCCACCTCCCTGCGGGCACTGGCACAAGGACAGAGACCTCCAGGCAGGAGAATTCCTCTTCCTGGAGCCTGAGGCAGGATGAGGCCAGGGCAGGCTGTAGGGATGCTTTGCTGCATCCATGGCTCAGGATGCCCTCACCGCTCTCCACCTCACAGCCACGAACCCTGTGCTGCTCACCCAGCACCTCAGGGATGCTCAGAGCGGCTCAGGGCAGAGCCTGGTCCTGGGGTAAAGAGGGCTTCTGCCCGCAGGGGATGAAATACAAGGAACGTTCCCTTTTGGCAGCTGCCCCAGTGCAGTGGGGACAGGGACGCAGCCACAGCGATGCTGCCCGGGCCTTTTGGGTTACAATATGATGCTAGAAGCACAGCACCACCTCCTTGCAGTGCATGATCAGGAAGCTGGGATGGGCAAGGCTTCCTGCCAGCATCCCCCTGCCTGGTTTGGTCCACAGGAAGGGCTAGGAACAGCTCCTCACACCCTGGTGAGACCCCAGGTCCTCCCCAGGCTCCCTGAGCTCCCCATGCCCACCACTGACTCCCCTGGCAGAGCAATAACCCCTGCGTGATCCAGGCCCCACATTTCCAGCCATCCCTGGCCCATGACCCACGGGGAACAGCAAACGCTGGTGCTGAGATCCTGACCGAGATGCTGGAGCTGGAGAAGATGCAAAGACCGAGGTGCAGGAGCTGCAGACCGAGGTGAAGGATGTGCAGGGAGCCTCTTGAAGAGCACACCTCCATGTGCGCCTGCAGTACTGGGCTCTAGCAATCAGTGGAGCCATTGGAGAAGCTCACCCGGGCCTGGCTGCCTTATACAGCCCCCTCCTGCCACTCCAGCCCTGCCAGCGGCGGTCCCAATTTGGGATGAAGGGCAGGGATGCTGCTGGGATGAAGGCAGCGCTTCCCAGACCTTTTGTCTCTCACCGGCACAACCTCCTCTGTGGGGCATTGCAGGTTTGGGGTTGGGTTTTGCAGCACTCACCTGAAGTCCTGTTGCATGGAGCTGCTTAAATGGGGTTACACAGAGCTGCCTTGCTCGGGTGCTGGGGTTACACAGAGCTGCCTTGCTCGGGTGCTGGGGTTACACAGAGCTGCCTTGCTCGGGTGCTGGGGTTAGCAAGCATTGGCCATGCAGGGACATGGTGTGGAAGCTGGGGTTAGGAAGCATTTTCCATGCAGGGATTCTGGCAGGACAAGAGCTTTTTAGGTGTCTGTTCCCCATGCAGGGCACCCAGGAGCCTCAGCCCATGGCACCCTGCAAGGCACCACGTTTTGCTGTGATATCAAAAGGCCAACACAGCAGCATGGTAGGAGCCCCTGGTGCCTGACCCAGCGCTGTCCTCAGGGGTGCTGTGAGCTCTGCCCCAGTTTCTGCCTGCATGTGCTGGTGCTGCGGCTCGAGCAGCGTTTCTCCTGCAAGAGAAGGGCAAATGCACTGAGTGAGGTTGAACCCAGGCAGGTTTTGCATCTCATGGCCTGGGATGCGTGTGTGCAGCCTGTGCCCCACAGAAGAGTGCAGCTGAGGGTTGGAACCCGGGGATCTTGAGCCCAGCTCTGCCCTGAAGGGCTCAGTTAATGCAGCTCTGAGCACTCGCAGCCTCAGGCACGGCTCTTGGTCTCCTTGCCTCAGGGGTGCAGAAGATGAAAGGGCTCTCACCCCCAGAGCAGCAGCTCCAGCATGGGGAGGGAGGATGCCTGTGATCATGGCCTCAGGGGCAAGCGGTGCCACTCTGTATCCATTAACACGAGGCTGTTACAGTGCCCTGGAGCACAGATCCAGGGAAAAGCATTGGTCTGGATGAGCCACAAGCAGGCACAACACCGCTGTGCCCAGGATGGCATCGACAGCCCGGGCAGCAGCAGCAGCAGCAGCATCACTGGCTCTCCCAGTCCCATCCCTGGGGAGGGGAGGTTTCATCACCCTCGTCCTCTGACTCAGCTGCAGTTTAGGTTTGAATTGGTTTTTCACAGGTGTTTGATGTGTACAGGGCCCTGGTGCTGGGGAAAGGGGATGAGCAAGACAGCCCCATGCTCTGGTGAGACCTCACCTGGAGCACTGTGAGCAGTGCTGGTGTCCTCAGCATGAGAAGGACATGGAGCTGTGGGAGCAAGTCCAGAGGAGGCCATGAGGATGATCAAGGGGCTGGAGCACCTCCTGTATGGAGACAGGGTGAGAACATTGGGGCTGTTCAGCCTGGAGAAGAGAAGCTGCATGGAGACCTCAGGGCAGCTTCCGGTATCTGCATCAGTATCTATCCAGTATCCATCTACAAGGATGCTGGGGAGGGACTCTTCATCAGGGACTGTAGTGATAGGACAAGGAGTGATGGGTTCAAACTGAGACAGCGCAAGCTCAGGTTAGATATTAAGTGGGGGGAGAGCTGCAAGCCCCCATGTGCCTGGTGGGCGCTTGGTGCTGCTCAGGTCCTGATTGATGTGAAGCACAAACGCTTAAACCAAGGTCACCGCATCCGAAAGCAAAGCACTTACCCCGAGAAGCAGCGCTCGGTCCTTGAGTGCTTGTCAGCGGGGTTTGTCCTCAGGGCCTTTTGCTAAGCGAGGCCTCGGGCGGCGGCTGCTCGGAGCAATTCCCTGTCGCCATCTCGTGGGCAAAGCGGGAATTGCAGCGAGGGGAGGCGCTGCTCCCGTTTCCTCCCGCAGCAGGGAGGCTGCCCTGGGCCGAGGTGGCTGCTGCTCCCCAGCGATGCTCTGCATCCCGACCGGTGCACCACGAACACACGGGAATGGGGACGAGGCCAGGGGAAAACCAAGGACTGAGCACAGCTCATGGAAATGGCTCTGAAAAAGAGCTCATCCGGGCTGTAGGCAGTGTCCAGCTCCTCCTGAGGGACCTTGCACTGTCTGGAGCTATGTGTCCGAGAGGAAGATGTTAGTCTGCAACACCCAGAAAGCTCAAAGTCAGTCAGCATCGATATTACTGCTCCTGTGAGCCCTTTGGACACCCGCAACCCATCTTCTCAGATAGAACAGGCTGCAGGAGCTCAGGGCTCTGCGTGGTGCAGCGCTGGAAGCATTCCCAAAGAGGATTTACAGTGCTTTGCCTTTTAACTGACAGCTCAAGCGACAGGGAAGAAGTGCAGAGCTTTGCTTTTTCAAAATGAAATCCTCCATTTAGGAGCCTGAACTAGGCTGTAAACACCTGAGTTTGTGTCCTGCTTCTTTCCAGGGCTAAGGATCCAGGCAGCCTTCAGGGAACACAACGTAAGCTCCTGAATGGGTTAATAAAACAGAGCTTGTCCAGGCAGGAAAAGAGAGGAAAAGTGAGGCTTGTTCTCCTGACCCAGGTGCTGCCAGCAGTGGATGGGCAGCACCTCTTCCCAGCCTCGGGAATCAGGCTTTTCATTACAGCTCTGCTCATCCCTGTTAAGGCTCCGGCCCTTAATCACAGGGCAGCAAGATCCAGTGGTGCCTGCTCTGCTGGAAGCCCCTACATCCTCTGTGTTACCCCCTTGCAACCAGTGGGGAGAAGCCGAGGTGCTGAGAAGTGATTTCCTTGTGCTGCAGACCATGAACTCCTGGCCTTGGCCATGATGCCCAGTAAAAGACTGGATGAATCCTCTAACATGGTATTCATTCCCAGGTCCCACTCAGAACTGGAAGTCAGACACAGGACTGATGCCTCTGTGGTCCTACCACTGACTGCAAAGGGCTTTTAAGGATCCATCAATCACTTGTTATGCCAGCTAGGATTCTGCAACTTAAATGCCCTGTATGGAGAGGAACACTAAGAACAACCCATGTGGGAAATGTGGCCTTTGGCCTCCTCGACTCATTGGAGATACAAAGGGAAAAGGAGACTTCTTCAGCCCATTCCCTTTAGGTTCACTTCAGGTAAGTTCCTCAGATGGTGAATCGCGGATGTTTTAGCATTTACCTGGATTCTATAAAAGAGGTTGAACAATCAGTGTCTGATCTATACAGCAATAAAAAGCACTCTCATCTTGGAGATGTCTGTACTAAAGACACAATCTGCCACCTATGTGATTGTTTTGGATTGTTTTGCATTGTTTTTTCCTCTTCCCTTCCCTCATCTAAGGACAAAAGCAAAACTTATTTCACCGTGTCTTCAATTTCTTATTATGAGGGTTTAGTGCTTTGTGCTTCATCTCCACTAACCAGTGACCAAATAGCGTCCTGCTTCAGACAAAAGCATCAGCTTTCTTCTGCATCAACCCCAGTTTTAGTCTCTAATTGAACCCAGCAGCACCCAGGGTCCAAGGCCTGGTGCTGGGCTGGAGTCACTGGTCCCAAAGATGCTGAAGCACCCTTGGGAAATGATTGAATCTGCTCCCAAGTCCACTCCCATCCAGGTTATTTTGTACATTCACAGAGCAAGAGGCAGCAAAAGCTTAAAATGCAGTTCAGGGAGACAGCACCGTGTAGTAACCATGCTGAGGAGCAAGACATAAGGGGTATTAGACTAATAGAGTAGCTTTCAAACCACCCTTACTACGTGCTCCTGTTTTCATACTGGTGGTATTAAGAAAACCATTGCTGAGCCACAGCTACCAGGGAAAACCAATTTGTTGGTTGCTTTGTGGTGCTTTTTCCTTAATTTGGGCAATTTTGAGCTGCCTCAGGAATGAAACTCACCCACAAATCAACTCCATCCTCACACACTTCCTTCTAGCCCCATCCCTGCGTTCTCACCCTCCGTACCAGCTACATCCTGCTTGTGATGCTGCACACTTGGAGGTGTTGGCAAAGGGCAGCTCTCCCCGTCCTGGTAGTGTCTTGGAAGCTGTTCAGCAATAAAAGCATCACAAGGTAATAAATCAGAGCTATTTGCCAAGTTGCACTCTTCCTACAGGCTGTTCCTGCTCAGTGATGGACATTGATGTCTGTCCTCTCTTATGTATTTCAGGTATTTAATGCTTGTGCTGAGTCTTCTACCGAGCAGTTCTGTATTATGTATTTCTGAGTAAGCAACCTGTATAGCTCACATTGGTAGAAGGGGCAATGCTTTACCTGCAGAATAATCATCTCTGCCTTTATCAGAAAGTTTCCTGTTATCTACTGGGAGAGAAGAGATAGGAAGGACACAGACGAGTGCCAAGAGAAGGCAGAAAAAGCAGGTTCCCAATAGAAATCAGATAAAAATAATGAAAACTCCGGGGTTTTTTTCATGCTCCTGTGATGTAAAGCAGTGAAGCATCACTGTGAACCATGAATAATGTAGCCAAAACAATGAGATCTACTGCAAAAATGAGGAGAGAATCTGCTCCTTCCCAGCGCCATCAGTAACCCAGGCTGTTGGTGTGCTTGAATACATCCTTTGGTATAGATTAAGATAAATTAAGAAGTGGGGAAAGGCTCCAGGAGATAAAACTACAGAGCAATTACAGAGGAATCTGCCACACCTTTGAATATCAAGCCCATTCCCCTGAACAAAATGGAACATTGAAAGCAATGAACTCTTTCATTAGCTCTGGACAGGTACAGGTGTGGTTCAAGGCAAACCACCTTTACGCATCACAGTATTGATTGAAAGCAAAGCAAACTTCTTGTGTTTTAGACCATTTTTAATGACCCTGAAGTCATGACTGCACTGGGACCACGTTTTCATCAGAGACAATTTACAAGCAACTTGTTTCCAATGCATCTGACAGTAAAAAAACCCAACACCAGGGGCACACACAGAACAAAGTGCTGTATTCGTTCCTAATGGAGCATCTTCATTAGAGAGAAGATAATGGTGGGAGCGTGAGGGGTTCCGAATGGTCAACTCGACTGTCTTTGCACAGGCTGGATTGGACAGTGGAGGATGAAGTCTGGCAACTTGCAGCAAGCAATAGTTAACCTGAGCGATTGGGTGCATGCTGGAGGGGGACACCCAGACCCCACTAGAACATGGGCATGAGCAGTCCGTCCTCCCTCAGGAAAGCTACAATGTGGGTGAGTGCTGGCGGTGCCTCTCCCAGATTCCAAGAGCACGTGTGTGTTCCTGGAAGAGACCCCTTGGGAAGGAGGGGGAATGTGAGAGGACAGAAGCTGGGCTGCTCCCGTAGATGTTAAGGTTTCACGGGTACGTTACTGCCTTCAGAGCAACACAAGGATCTGGGTGAAACAGTCCAAGAGACCTGCAGGGAGCTATAGTCGTCCTGTGCTGGGTGGATGGGCCCATGGGCTCCTTCGAATTCCCACTAAGAACACTGGGAATCACAGGCATTCCCAGACACGTACGGAGCTGCCCTTTACCTTGGGGCTGGCTGGGGACACCAGGCATCCGCACAGGTTACAACAGGAGATTGTGTGTGCTCGGTATCCAGTGTGGCAGAGCTCCCATTCCCTGAAACTGGCTATGCAGGACTTGAGCAGTGCTTGTACATTCAACATCAACACAGCGATCCAGTGAGCACACCTCCATAGGGACAACGCGACAGACATCTAGCAGCAGTTCATACACAACAACAGGAGATGATCCTTACAGGTCACCTTTGGTCTGGTACCACAGGTTATGCTCCCCACTACAGCTGCCCATAACCCAAATCCTAAAGGGATTTTCAATTCCATTTCCAGACTCTTACAACTCCAATAATTCTTAACATATACAGATATCCATATACATTTAAGTAAAAAGCTCCTTCACATACACAATCATCTATTGAATTATCAAGAACAATAATATCTTTCTGGAGCAGAAGAGCAAACCCATCTGCTTTGCCAGTGCCACCCACAAACTAGACAAGGAACTAAGAAGTTTGACAGTTTCAGACCATTTAGGAAAGAGAAATTCTCCTGCGTGAAGCCAGGGGAGCCATGCAGTGAAAGTGCCATGGAGGGGACAGCAAATGCAATGCACAGAAAAACACAGAATTGGTAAAACCTGTTTTCTGGTGAAGACTCTGGAGCCAGCAGGAGAATCCCTCTCACCAGGAGCTGGCTTTACCATTGCAGAAACACTGGGTAGCATTAAAGCAGAGAAGAGTGACACTGAGGAGCTACACAAACATCCAAAGACTGATCTTGGCCACGAGCTGTACTGCCTTTAACACAGCAGGGTGGATACTAACTTTGGAGAGTGCATCTGACTTGCAAAAAGCCAACCTTATGGAAGACAAAAGCTCTTGTTGGCTAAAACACCCGACTCCGTACGGGACTGATGTCCAGGCAAACAAAACCCAGGGACCCTGAAACTCAAGAGGAAAAACACCCAAAGAGAACTGAAAGCAACCAAAAGGAAGGAGAAAACAGAAGGCAACTCTCTTCTGAGCGTTTCATTACAAACATCTGTGCAACCCTGGGGCAGCAGCAATTAAAGAGAGGCTTCAGGCTGGGTATTTCTGTTTAGAGACCAGAATTACCCACCCAGAACCTAGATTTGGCCATTTTTAGCTGTATCCTATCTGAGGCAAACTGCCAGCTCTTGAGAGTTGTTTGGGTCCCCCCAGGCCTTTCTTATTTAATGTATGGCAGAGCAGCCGATGGTCCTGGCGACAGTAAGGACAGGCAGCAATCATGGTGTGGGTACAACTGTCCAGGGCTGTGGACCCTTCTGATTAATCCAGGCTGGGTTTTTCCCTTCTCATGAATCAATGGACTGAGTTTTACTGCACCAACTCGTAGCTATAGACCTGTCAATCCCACTACCCACATGAATCACCTTGGTGCCGAGAGGTGAAGAACTGATTTGATGAGGCTGAAGAAGAAGGTAAGCTCGTCTGATGGAGCAAGGTCAGGTCCCTCCATGGACTTCCTGTTCCTCACCTCCTGTGCCTAATGTCAGCCACTGGAAATACCTTAATTTCAAAACCTGAAAGATCAAATATGAGAATATTTTGCTGTTTCTACCTTATTTACAGGCTATTTGCCCACCTCATACAAGTTAGTGGAACTGGTGGTTTGGAGCTAGAGACATCCAGGTCCAGAGAACGGGAGGCAATGGGGTGGTAGCGACAGAGTAGAGCCTTCAGCCTCTCAACAGTGTCAACAAGTCATCCTCTACATGACTAAAGACATGAATACATGAGAAAACCATCATTCTAACAAAAATAAAACATGATCACTGCAGCACTCGTGGATGCACTAAACCAAAGGTTCATGGTACAAGCATTCCAGATACGGGAATGCCATCACCAACACGCAGATTGAAGGGTGCAGGAGCGATCTGCCTGGCTGTACACTTGATTCTCATTAACACTGAAAGAGTTAAACTTCTTCCATGAAATACCTTAACAGATTTAACAATATATATATAAATATTTTCAGTATCCCCTGCTTAAAAGAAAAATACACATTATTTCAACAGCCAAGAAAAAACTGCAATTTATTAAGTTTCAAAGAATCTTCGTACTCTTGAAAGCAACTTTCGGTGCATGTTCTTTAACAATCACATTCTATGAGGAGAATAAACATTAAAAGCCACAATTGTTGGTTTGTTTTTTAATCTCAGAGTTACAGACATCTTGAATCCAAAAGAAAAGGCAAAAAAAAAAAGAAACCAAAACCCAAAAAAAAAGCCCCAAAATGCCCTCCCCCCCCCATCCCTAAACCAGAAATTTTCAGTCCCAATTTTAAAATATCAGGAGTTTTTTCTACAACTCAATGCTAAAGTTCAGCATGGAAAATCATATGTAAACACGCACATACACACATACATATTTTATATCAGTGTGTGTGTATATAGATATATAAAATATATATGTTGGAGGCGTGTAATGGCAATGAGATGCAATTACTCTGAGGAAAGGTTATTCAGCTAAATACACTACTAAACCTCGAGAGAAAAGAAAAAACAAGTCTTGAACCCAGTTTGTGCATAGTTCATGATCCTCTAGAAAACCAGCTTTTGTTAATTTGCAATCTTGCAGGACCCTTTACAGCTGATAAAACCATTAAAAAGCTCATCTTCCAAAAACCAAAATAAAATTAAAAGAAACCAAAAAAAAAAGAACAGAAAGAAAACCAAAAAGAAACCAAAAATGTAATGCACAAGTTTCCTGATCCAAGCAGGCAGGGAGCACAATGTTCATATAACTTTTAAAACATACGTGAAGTGTATGTTATTCCATTGTCTTTCTTCCTTTCAAAACAATCAAAAACATTGATCTTTTCTTTTTAAACATAAAGCAATTTGTTTTTTTTCAATATATAAAGCACTCTTCAAACATCTATTTCTTTTTGAGTCCATTATTTGGTAAATATGTAACTGCTACACATTAGATTAGGTATTTTCTTCTTTCTTACTGTCTTTTTTTTGATTTTCTTGTCTTTTTTGTGTTTTTTTGTGGGTTTTATCTTTTTTTTTTAATTTTTTTTTCATTTTTTTTTTTTAATAATATCTTCAGTGCTAGGAGTTGGGTTTTAAAAATACATGAAATGGTGTGGAGTTGCTCCTCGGGAAACCCGGCTTTCCTGAGACATCTTCCACCATGTGCAAGATAGTGATCACAAAGGTATCGCCACTTTGACGACGAGGAGGAAAAAACAACAACCCAAAAAAAAACAGAGAGTACACAGCAATGGCCAAAGAAAAGGAGAATACAACAACACTGTTCAATCCCAGAGCTCTGAAGTAGCATATCTTCATTCTGAAAATAAGGTTTTCTTTACGATGGAAGTCTTTTTTTTTTGTTTTTTTCCTTTTTATTTTTATGGTTTTTTCTCTTTTTTTTTTTTAATTACTTTTTTTTTTTACTTTTTATTTTTATGGTTTTTTATATTTTTTTTTTTTAATTCCTTTTTTTTTTTTAATTCCTTTTTTTTTTTTTTTAAATTTTTGATTTTATTTTAAAGTTTGAAGGAGGAAAAAAAAAAGGTCTGTAAACAGGTGGGAGCCACAACTCCTGGCTCCTCCAAAAGCAGTCAAAACCTATGTCCAAGTGCTTGTTTCTGTTCCTGCTTGCAAGGGAACTATCAACTCTTTACAATTATCTATGGCCACAGTTCAACAAGAGTATTTCTTTTTTGTTAAACTTTATATTCCGAATGGAAAAATGGTGCAATACTCCGGTAATTTTCTTGCATTAGTCCACAATAAAAAGCTGCTAAAGGTAGATATACATATTATTCTCCAGAGATACACACTGTCATTTTTAAAATGCGATAAAGAGTCCTTGAGTAAACATTTACACGTGAATTGTCGCCGGCCCCTTCTATCAGTTTCTTTCCTTTTATTTTACCTTTGACCATTCTAGGATTAGCTACAAGAAGGGCTGCGGACACTCAGTGCAAAGTTAGAAGCTAATAACAATTAAACATTTGACCAATGAGCAAATAAAAAGCATATACTGAATAAAAGGAGAAAATTCACCCTTTTAGTGAACCCCCTCCCTGGGCACACAGGGACACACACACATACGCACCCGCACAGGCACCCGCACACACACATACGGCTGTTCCAACACAAACAGAGGCTGAGCTTGAAGAACAAATATCCTTAGAGCCTGGTTTTTGTGTACTGATGCCGACCTGGAAGTGTAATAATTCAACTTAGAAAGTGTTCACATTTTGTTATTGGCCTGCTGGATTCAAGTATTTGCATGCTGATATGGTTTGTGGTTTGGTGGGTGGGTGGGGTTTTTTTTGTTGTTTGGTGGATTTTTTTTTTACTATTTTTTAAATTTTTTTTTAATTTTTATTTTTTTACTTTTTTTTATATTCTTGGGATTAAAAAAAATGACATGAAAAAAGTGATGAAACAAGGGTAATGTGCATAGGCAGATCCATGGGAGTAGTGGACACAGAGATAGCCCGACCCTGCCCTCCCCCCAGCTCAACCTGTACAGTCCATAGTTACCATTCCAACTCGTCTCTTTTCTGTACCAATGGTAAATATCACACTTCACCCTTTCTGATTATTGGGTCCGCCTCTGGTAATGTGCATAATAGTCACAGGCTCATTTTAAATAGGCTTTCATTTCCCCCTTCCCCTCCCTCCCCTCCCCCAGTTGATAAAATAACCCTTTCCAGCCCAAATTCTGAAAAGTGCCCTTCATGATAGACCTATTCTAAGCAGCTTTTATACTTCGTTTTGAAAAAGTCACCATACAAACATAAAAAGACAACATAAAACAAAAAGCCATGAAAACAAAAAAAACCAATAAAACCTGTCATTAGCATGTGACACTGACCAAAAGTAGCCCATACTGTTTCATGAACAGTTCACAAGGACTTCTGCAGTTTCATAGTCGATATTGGACAGAGGTACTAAAAAGGGCTGCCAGTCTGATCTGTTAAAGCTGGATTCTTCATCAAGCCCGGGACTGGAAAGGGTTACAATTTTATTTTTCCTTTAGTGCTGATGATTGTTATTTTCCATTTTGTTTCTCTTGTTTCCTAGATGGACTCCCCACTGAGAAGATCACCCGGAAGAAGAGTATTCAAAGGTGTCGGGCTGCCGATAACTCTGCCGTCGTCGGTGCTCGGGGGTCCCCAAAGGCTGCTGGAGTACTGGGGCACCCCACCCCAGAGCAGGTCGCTGCTCCCCTTGCCCCCCAGGCAGGGAGTGTTCCAGTGCCCGGCGTCGTTGCGCACCAAGCCGTGGGAGCTGCTGGAGGAGCCCAGGCGGGTCTGGTTGGTTCCAGTGTTGGACTGCCAGCTGGAGGTGGGTGGCAGCGCCTGGCCTTGTGCTAAGAAACGGTTGACTTCTTCCTCACCAGCAAACTCGGCCAGGATAGTAGTGTTTCCCAGGACACACCTGAGGGCAGAGAGAAAAGGTGGAGCAACGCAAAACAAGGGGTGCAAAGGGCACTTCTGGAAACATCCAAGATGGGTATCACGGAATGGTTTGGGTTGGAAGGGACCCTAAAGCTCATCTGGCTGCGCTGGGAACACATTTCCAACATCTGCATTCTGAAATTAGGTTTGTGCTTCAAAGCAACTCACCACACATCCTGCAAAGTTGAAGGTTTTGTCTTCCCCCTAACCCCATTTCTTGAAAGCTCACTTTTCTTTAATAGTATGTTTAAAATTGATTTCCTCTGTGTATGTTTAACAAGAATAACTGTGGGACTAATGCAAGGGATGCAGAATTCTTCCAAGAACCCAGGTTTTGTTTTCTTCTAGAATTCATTTTGCAACCTAAATCTTTTAAAGAGGGTAAGATAAACCTACCTGGCACTGTCTGCCTAAACCTCTGGATCTCTGTATTAGTTCAGTCTCACTGTTGCATGGTGTGCAACTCTGAACATACACATCAACAACTATGCCTTCGTTGCAACACACACGTTTGTGATGGCTGCTCCCCCCTCACCGCCTGACCATGGCCTCTGGTTTGGATGCCATCAACAAGCTGGGTTTGTGCAAATGCTCCCTGATGAAAATCCCATCTTGAGGACTTCTACCTTTCCTAAATGTGTAAGTGAAGAGACCCAAATGCAAGCTTTGAAAAACAGACATGCTTCTAACTGTTAACCCAGTATTGCCAAGTCCACCACTAAACCAATGCCCTAAGTGCCACATCTACACATCTTTTAAACACTTCCAAGGATGGTGACTTCACCACTGCCCTGGGCAGCCTGTTCCAGTGCTGGACAACTCTTTCTAAAGACATTTTTCCCAATATCCAATCTAAACCTCCCCTGGTGCAACTTGAGGCCATTTCCTTCTAACTCTATCACTAGTTACTTAGGAAAAGACACCAGCCCCCTCCTGGCTCCATCCTCCTGTCAGGCAGTTGTAGGGAGCGGTAAGGTTCCCCCTGAGCCTTCTCTTCTCCAGACTGAACCCCCCAGGTCCCTCAGCCGTTCCCCATCGCACTTGTGCTCCAGGCCCTGCACCAGCTCCATTGCCCTTCTCTGGCCCTGCTCCAGCACCTCAGTGTCTCTCATAGTCAGGGGCCCAGAGCTGAACACAGGATTCGAGATGCGGCCTCACCTGTGCCCAGTGCAGGGGACAGTCACTGCCCTGGTCCTGCTGCCGCACTGGTGCTCTTGGCCTTCTTGGCTGCCTGGGCACAAGGTGGTTCATATTCAGCTCCATCAATCGGCATCCCCAGCTCCTTTTCCATGGGCAGCCTTCCAGCCACTCTTCCCCAAGCCTGTCATGTAGGACCCAGTCTTGCGAAGACTTAGAGGTGTGCTTTACTTCTGTGCTCTGTGTAGCTCCATCCAAGTCAGGGACAGCGCAAACTGACAAAACAGGAATCTTTAAGAGCTCACCCAGAAGTGTAAATTTGCAGAACTGGGCCTGGGATCTTTTTGTGATGCAGTAGAGAAAAAGCGTGAAGTCAGTGGCCACAAAAAGAAAACACAGAATTAAAAAGGAATGAATGAAAGCAGCCCAGCCCCAGTTGTAGAGGGAATTCCCATCTAGTTCTTACCCTGTGTCCTGCCACACTTTCCATTTCAATCTAATCTCTTTTGTGGTGACAATCCTTGGGATAATTTAGAAACAAAATGAGTGGAAACTTGGCTGTTTATTCCCAAAACTGTTGAGGCTCGTGTTGAGCATTGCTTTCACAGCTAATGATGAAGAACTTTTTATTGTCTGAAAGATTCACATTCTTTGTATACACGTCCACAAATGGACACCCTCACTTGAGGTCTAGAACCTCAAGCGACGGCTGTTGTTGGGATGTGAGATGGAAGACTTTAGTATTGCTCTTTCAACATTTACTATGTTGGCTCTTTCACTGTCCAGCTCTACACAGTGTGGTTAACTCTTGAATGCTCTGAAATGTAGAGAGGCATTTGAATTTCATGCATCAAATATGTGCCCTGAAATGAAACACAAACAGCTCATGAGTTGATTTTATTTACTAGAAGCTTGCCATTACAAATTCCCTTTTTATCTATATTCCACCTGGTTCTGGATAAGACATTGCAAGAGCAATAGCTAAGGAGAGAGGAAGAAAAACCATGGCTAGCACACATCTTGCTGTATAGCCTTCCTGCAAGGAGGAAATGAAAGCACATGTTGAAGGAAGCCCCTGCACAGAACTCCATTTAAACAGGTGCTTTACTTGCACGCACTTCAAGATTTAAATATGGTTAAAATTACATGCATGTGGAAGTAGGAACAGTGTATTAAGGCTTCAAGGAATAAAACCCCTTTAGAGTGATTCTTCACTGGTTATAAATGCTCCTCTCAGTGTTTTTCTGAAGTTCTTAGAATGAAAACTTGATAATGTAAATGTCATTAAAAGAAAAGATGTGTTTTCCCAGGGAATGATTGTCAGCCCTCCTGTGATTGTTCTGTAGATTCCCACTTCAAGAAAACCAACAAAATGGTTATTGGATTGAAAAGTTATGCTTTGTAAGTAAATGTCACTTTTAAATACCTCAGCTATTATGTTTGTGTTTGCATCACTTTAGGGATTTAAATGGTACCATTTACATATTTTATCCAATTCTCAAATGTTCACTTAGTTAAAGTTAAGATCAGTTGTGTAAGTGGAACAGCTTGCTGGCTGTAGAGAAGCTGATTTAAGTTGCTGGAAGTGGGACTAAAAGACAGATACACAAGGTTATGCTTTGTTTGTGAAAGTAACATGTTTAATGGCATGTAAGTTTTAGTTTGAAATCAAAATGGAGCCTATGGAAATATGGGACAGGCTGCCAGCATCTTTGCCAGGGAAAGGCTAAGGACAGATACTTAGGTCAGGTGTGTATGTGTGTGTCTTCAAATAATTCTTACTATGTATAGCATTCTCTCAGTATTTATTTGTGTTTATCTGCTTCATATCTCCCAGATGTTCCGAGATGTTTAATCTGCACAGAGTTCTCTTCCCCATTCTCTTCTCTCCATCTAATATGTGCAACTTTTTCTTCTGACAACATGAAGTGCCTTTCCTTGAGGTCTAGCCAGCCTAGGAATGGTTGGTAAAGCCTGGCCTAAGGCATTCACGAGTTCCTCTCTGACAGCCTGCCTAGAAATCTCTGTTCTTTCACCTTTGAAGTTCTGGTAGGAATTGACTATAGATCCCATAAGTCGATGTTTCATCTTTAGATACTCTCTTAGCCTGCATTGTCTGATACCAAGCATCTTCCGCAGGTCTAATCTTCCTGTCTGTAATTTTTGTGGCTTGTAAGGGCACCAGTGTTACCCATCACTCCCAAATAATCTGGAGGGATGTGACCGATGACCATCCTCAACTCTACATGCCTTAACATCCTTTTCTCTTTAAAAACCACTTTATTGCTTTCCTTCATTTATCCATCTTTCGGCCATTGGCTGCCTTTCCTCCACATCTATTGTAAATGTGTAATCTGCTTGTGAGCTGTTAAATTCTGCTAGGAGGGTGTCCCTTTGAGTTGTGGTAGTCTGCCATGAGGAGCCATGATTACGTTTATATACTAATAGTCCCTGAAATAGGGGGTTTGAGCTTCTCTGTGGATTTTCTGTGATTAGAGACGGGAATAGTCTTAACTGCTGTGTGGAAGCTTAAAATGAGATATTTATGTAACGCTGTTCTGCATGTGGTGCAGCAGATCCGTGTGCTCTACAGCAACCTCTCTGTGTAAACCCTGAGTTTGTAATCACAGTGCAGAGGGACTGTAGAGTAGCTTACAGGTAGATGGTAGTGTCAAGAAAAAGGAAGAATATTGGGAAGCATGCAGACATCAAATCATAGTAGTGATTGCCCCTTCATCTGTCTCCCTGCCTCCCTCCTTCGCTCCTCACAGGTTCTGGTAGTGAAGTGGAGGGCAGAACAACTCTAAAAGGCTCCTTTTCTTCTCCATCCCACCAGGGTGGACTGAGCGAGGGGCTGTGAAGGGCTTAGATGCTGGCAGGCTTAAAGCACAACAAATTATTAGTTACAAAGTAGGTGGTGTGTCACAAATCATAAGACAGAAGTAATACGTTTGTTCTGTCATCTGGCTTAATAGTAGTATTCATTGGTTTATCCTCCCTCACACTTCAGTGTAAGTGTAGCCTTCTGTAACCAAATGGGTACTCTTCTGCGGAAGCATCCAGGAAAAGGACCGATAAATTAGATTCTGATGGTCAAATGGAAAAAGCAAAATGCATTTCTGTAACAACAAGAGCTCTTGTGGTGGTTCTTTTGCAGGCCAGTTTGGATTCTGTCAGAGCACAAAGTGCCAGGCATGGAGCCAGGTTCTGTCCCTAGCTGCACGCTGAGCTGCCTGTTACTTATCCACAGGACTGCCAATGCAAGAGTGTGCGCACATGTGCACCACGTGGATATGATGGAGGTATTAAGTGGATCACAATGTGGATAGTGAGGCAGGAAGTAGGTTTGTTCCTGATGTGTTCTGTAGCGTGGTAATGGGGTTTTCCCACTTTTTTCCTGCACAGACCCCACAGGCACATGCAGAACTGCTCTTCACCCTGTCTGAGAGAAATCACTCAACATCCGTCAGGCCTTTATAGCTACTAAAATAGTGGGAATGCACTAAAAAGGGAGAGCAAACCATGCAATCTGAGGGCAGTTGGTGCCCTTGTGTTGAGAAGGCACGATTATGTCAGTTGTGTCTTTACATATATGTGATGAGAAAAGAATAGACCTGAGGAGAACATAGGAAGGGGAGAGAGAAGAAAAGCACAACATAAATGAGAACTATTGATCTTAATTTGTATTTATTTTCATATGCCTAGTAAAAAGCACACTGATACTGAAAATGGCTATGAACGTAATCAGATGTTCCCTGTAGCAGGCTGAAGTGGTGTCTTGATGTTAGGCTGATAGAGAACGGGGAGAATTTGACAGTTGGTTTTTTTTAATGACTCTTCTGTTTAGCTTTTAATCACTCTCATCACTTTGTTTTCCCCTGTCCCTGAATTTTCTTACTTCCCAACATGAGGAATAAAGCACTCAGATAATTTCCCCTTTAAATTTTTAAGCTGGTATTATCTCTGAATGTAAAACCTGATAACCAGAAACAGAAATCTCATTGCAAAAAGATTTCCTTTCATTATCTTAGCAAGTAGAAATAGTCTCAAATACGAGTACAGTGCGTGATGCCAAAGGAATGACAGCTCAGGAGGACCATCACCACCAGTTCACATATACTACATCTCCTTACTGGTACCCAGGAGTTGGGTGGGGACTCTGTTGCCTGATGATTTCCAAGTGTTAACAGAAATATGTGACTGGCTGGCGAGTGGCCATGCCTTACTTGGAAAATGCCAGGAGTTGATGTAGGTCTCCAGGCAGGAAGAAGTGACCCCAAAACCAATGTCAGCTTTCAGAATGACATTGCTTCTTGTAATCTTACTGAACGAGCACTGCTGTCTGGACACTTGCAAGCATCAATTAGAGACTAAGGTTCTGACTCCTGGATTCAGTTTATATACAGAATATAATTGCATGTGGGGTGCTTCATATAGGATTGGAGTGGGGGTTTGGTACATGTGCTCTGAAGGTCATTAGGCAGGCATAGAATCCCAGATTGGTTTGGGTTAGAACGGACCTTAAGGCTCATCCAGCTGCAACCCCTGCCACAGGCAGGGACACCTTCCACTAGAGCAGGTTGCTCCAAGCCCCTGTGTCCAACCTGGTCTTGAGCACTGCCAGGGATGGGGCAGCCACAGCTTCTCTGGGCACC